>PVKA01006613.1:0-82530 GCA_004027165.1 Ctenomys sociabilis | reverse complement strand
CTCCAGTCCCTCTCTTCATCTGTCCAACTACACATGCTCAGAAACAAATCTCCAAATTGCCTCTCCTGGTTCCTCTGCTTTAGCCACAGAGGTGACCAGCTACCAAATCCCAAATCCTCTGTCCTCGTTTTCTTGGGGACAGTTCCCTGTCTGCTTGGGTGGCTCTTGTAGGCACTTGTGAAGGCCAGGCCCTGCTTCCTGCCACCTAGAACAATCACAGCCCAGGAAAGGTCTTGTACGAGGGTCGTCGGGGCCTGAGGATGCGGAGTGCCTCCCTGCAGTCTGCGGTGGGTCGCATAGCCCTTCTCCACCGCTTGCCAGATGTGTGTCCTCAAGCAAGTGGCTTAATCTGTCCCAGCTCAGTGTTGTCATCTGTAAAATTGAAATAGGAACAGCACCGCCCTCGTATGGTGAGGATTAAAGCCACTAAGCTATATAAATAAATTGCATGATCGCAATTTCTGGCACATAGTAAGCATTCAATAAATGCAGTTCTCATATACTTTGTTCTTGAGATTCAGACCACCCTACTGACTGTGGGTTTGTGTTTTATACAGCAGCAAAGCTTCAGAACACAGAAGAACTGGAGGACCTGGGACATGTGGGCGTGGCTGCTGGCTCTGACCAAAGGCTGACTGAGAAGTAGCCTCAAGTCCTGTCAATGCTTTGTGGCAGGACTGAGCCCACAGCTGTGTCCCAAGAAGCACAGAGCTGGGGAGGGAGCAGAGCTTGATAGCATCTTCCTTTTTGGTTTGTGAAGTTTCTGTGGAGGGAGTGTGGCATCAGGGTCTGCGAGTGGCTCAGACGTGGGCACCAGTGAGCCCAGGACAGAAACCCATAGTCATGAGAGAGAGGTAGTGGGAAAAGGATGGGAGGGACTACTTTTCCAGTGTAGAAAGTAGGATTTTCAGGAAAATGTCCTCCAAGGACATATGTGAGGCCCCAAAATGCTAGAGTCGATATTTGGAACTCTATACTGGCCTGCAAGGGTGTGAGTGTCAACCTAAGAAGCATGCAGGCGCAGAGAGGAGCACAAGAACAGTGGTATAAACAGGTGGATTCTGAAAATAAATAAAAAAGGAGCAGGCAGACAACAGTGACCTGCAGAATAGTAGCAGTTGCCCGGGGGAACGTATGTGGCAAAGAACTGTAAGATTCAGAGCCCAGTCTGCATTCTGCTTGGATACAGTGTGATTTTTTTAAAAAACGACAACTGCTTAAATATTTTAAGAAATATTTTACAGTGAAAGACACATTACAACTAGTCTCCCTCAAAACACTTCTCCTTGCTTCAAACTCAGAGACCCCCATCATTTTTTATCATTTTTGGAAGCAGATCTGGAAGCCCCAGTTCCATGAGTGTCATTAGTTGTGCTGTCATAGCTGTTTCCATTTCCTGAGTCGATTCAAAACCTTTACTTTTCAGGGTAATTTCAACTTTAGAGAAGATTCAGAAACCATATAGTACCACTGTGATATGTAAGGTGGCTAAGGATACATTATGACGACTTTAGAAGCCTGTCTTTCTTCTGATCAACACTCAGCAGTAGCATTTATAGACTTTTTTCTTTTAATCACACCTTGTATAGACACCCATGAAGGAGGATTTCTAGAACAGCTTCAGAGACTGACAAGAACTGCAGGGTAAGTGTGTTCATCAACCATTGTTAATCAGCTATTCTTGTTTTGAGAATGTGCAACTTATGTATTATTGTGTGTTACCCTGTTTCTGTCTTTGTTTCTGACTTTTTGTTCTTGCTTTTGTTTTTACTTTCCAAAATAAAATAAAATAAAATTTTAAAAACTTAAAAAAAAACTAAGCAAGTGGAGTATTAAATTTTTTCTTAATTGAAATATCCAAATACAGTTTGATTATGTCTTGTATTTTCTTGCATCTGTCAATGACATATCCTTGCTCCATGGCATCTCTCTTGTCCTTTTCCTATAGGGAAGCTATACTTAAGGATTCCTAGTCCCAAGACCCAGATCTCCCACCAAGTGTGAGCTCTGGACATATGAAGTTCTTGCTAAGTGGGAGGCATCTTGCAAGATGCTTGAGACACATAAAAATAATACTATGAAGTCACAATTCTCATTACTTCATTCATTTATTACAATAAATACTTGCTGAACAGGCATGGCTATTTCAGTGTTTTTAGCCTACAAAGAAAACTACACATGAAACTAACGGTGAAATAAAGGATTTTTCTTTTCTTTTTTTTTGACCAAGAGTCAAACTCATGACCTTGTGCTTGCCAGACAGATGCTGTGCCATTGAGCCATGTCCTCAGTCCAAAGGGTTATTTCAGGAGATTGGTGAGCCAGTCTACAAGGCACGGGGGGAGGGGGGCAGCACTGAGCTCTCCTACATTTCTACCACTTGGCCCACCTTTGGGAATAATTAACCCTACTCTTCTAAAACAATTCTTTGGAGGCATATCTTTTATGTCAAAAGCAAAGCAAAGGAAAACAAATCCTGAACTATAATTCTAATGGCTCAGACAGTAAAAATAGAAGTGGAAAGTGCTGGGCCCTCTTTCTCCATCATGTCCATTGATAGCTATGCTGGTTAGCTACAGCTAGGGAAGTTAATTCAGCGACTCTGCCCCTGCTGAATTACCCTGGGATTTTCTGTGTCTGTCTCTGCAGGATTTGAGCACACTTGTCCTCCCTCCTTCCTCCCATCCCATTATGAGGCTGTCCTAATGATTTTGTGCTGCAGTGCCCACTGGGCCACCTCAACTTCCTTAGCTAACAGTGGATAAACGTCAGCTTGAGAAATTCCAGGTCGGCATTATTTATAAAGCTGCAATTCTCCTGTAAATAACCCAGTTGTTAAAATGATATGTATCTATGTAATTGAGTCTTCTGTATACAAATAAATAAGACTTTATTGCAATGTCAGAAGTTAACAGACCAGTCAATAAAATCAATAACTCACTTTTTCTTGCTTATATATCTAACTTTTCTCCACCTTTTCTGTGTCCTCTGTTGATGCTAGTTACATATTACCACTCAGAAGAAAATAAAGCTCTTGTACTACTGTTTATTAAGTGCTGGAGGGGGGAGATGGCAAACAAAGGGGGAAAAAACTCACTAAACCTCTTGCCCCAGTGATGTTTCAGAGTTCACATGTATTTTTTTTTTAAACTAAAGTGGAGAGATAAATGTTTTGTTTTATAAGCCAAAGTGCAGGGATTTTTCATAAATGCCCTGCAGAGGGCACAGAAATCAGATGACAGCTGTGAGGTAGATGGGCACTTCTAGGTCAGAATAGCCCTGCTGGATTAAAACTGTGCCTTTTTGCTACCCTGGCTGAGACTGCATCAGCAACTTTCTTTTAAATCCTTAATTTTGAGTGGTCAGCAATTCAGTTGGAAGAGTGTGTCCCATCTAAACCTTGGCATATACTGCCTCTGACAGAGGAAAGAAGTTTAGCTGGAGGTAGTGGGCTATTTTTTTTTAAAGCTATTTGCTTAATTGATTGGCTCTTGTTGAGCTGGTGGAAAAAGCTTAAAGGGACTTTAAAAATATTTTTCCACTTATTAAAAAAAATTCAGTTAAGGAAATGGGCTAAAATCCAAATTTTCCTGCACCCAAGATGGTTAAGATAACCAAACTAGAGAAAAGGAAAAATTGAAAGACTGAGACACTCTTAAATCTTTGTGATGAGTCCATTGCTGTATGTAACCTTTTGGCCTATTTGTACAGACTAACTTTTGTCTTCTGTGTGCTAGATAGATACCATAACTGTTTTCTTCTTTACTATCCATCACACAGACCTGAGCCTCCTGCAATTAGAGATCCGGGCATTTGTGGGATTTTCTGAAATGCTGGTGTCAACTGGAGGTAGAGCTCTTACTTGGTCAGGTGGTGGGAATGCTGGATTTTTATTGGTTTTATGTTGATAGTATGGCAATTTATCCTTTGGCTTGGAATGTGGCAACATAATTAACATTCTATATTATAATATTGAGTCATATGTACTATTATAGATCATGAATAGAGAAGCATTAAACTAAAATTCACTCTGGGAACTGCCAGAAAAGGCGTGGAATACAAAGTCCTGGCATCATCAACACTGAGAGGTGTGATGACAATCGCTCTGGAAAATATGTTGATTGCTGTCAACTTAAGTTCCAGCAACAATGATTTTTCTTCTATTTCTAGAATGAAAGGTTCACCTGTGGGCATAGTGAGTATGCGGTCCCCACGGGACTCCCACGGTGATGCTGATGCACTGGTGCTCATGGAAGTGAGGGTGAGGGGAGACAGAATTGCAAGCACCATCAACACACAGGGGATAGTGAGAACAACAGAGTAGATGGACGTCCCAGAAAATGTGGCTTGGTGGGACACTGTCTTCTTCCCAGAAATGAGGATGCAGGTCGGAGGAACATCAGCACTTTTCCAGTTGCCTAAGAAAGAAGGAGCCTGGGAGTTAAACCGATGAAAAATACTAAATGAGATGTAACAAGATCGTGAAGTTCATGGTCATCCAGTGGCCGTGGGAGGGGAGAGTTAGAGAGTGAGGACGGGACAGCTCCTCCTGTCATTTGCTTCAGAGAGATCAAATATGGGAGAAGAAAGATACCCACAAGATTTACTAATGCGTTAATACTTATTAGGCACTGAAACTATTATTTAGATGGAGATATGTAAATGAGAAATTTCACTGGAATGAGAGAGACATTGACTGTGTTTCACTATGTGGTACAATGTGTAACACATGAAAAAATATACTGTGTTTATACAAGCTATATAGGATAGGTCAATGACTTTCAATGCTGGGTAGGTAGTGGATTATTCGTAGGACATGAAATAAGTTTGTGTGTGGCAATCAGTATTGCAAAACAAAAATAAAATAATATGCAGTAGAATGAAATCAAATGAGACTACATGCTTGCAGTCCCAGCAGTCTGTGAGGTGGAAGCAAAAGGATCCCACATTTAAGCTCAGCCTGGGCAATTTAGCAACAGACCAAGACCCTATGTCAAAATGAAAACTAAAAAATGGCTGGATATGGAACTCCAGAGCAAAAGCCAACAAACAGATAGATAGACATAGTAACATGTTAAAAAAAAGAAAAAAAGATAGCACGTGTCAAAAGTATTACTAGGAAATTTTAGTTCCAGTTATGTATTACATTATGACCATGACCATGAAATGTGTTTGCACAATAAATTGACATCAGAAAGTTTGGAATCTTCTGGATTATTAAGCAGAAAATAATAGCACGGAACACAGTTTTCTGTTGTTTGTAAGGAACTAAACTTCAAGAAGAAGGCAATAGTTAAGAGGGAAATGTTCAAATACTAATGCGAAAGCTGGTATTTCTCAGAGAATAGGGTCTCCAAAAGAGGCAAGAGGAAAAGACTTGCTCATATGGGGAGGCAGCTTTGAACAAGAGGAAGGAAACATTACCCTTGCAGCAGAAAGCAAAGACAATGAATATGTGAGGGGGTGGAAAGGGACCTAATGACTTCAGTTTTCCAAAGGAAAGATGCCAAGGGATAGAATGTCCTTCTGATTTTTGATAGAAAGCAACACCAGCTTGGCTACCTATGAGGGTTTAAAATGGCTTGAATTGCAGGGGTCTCTGGAGCTGTGTTTCACTCCCAGCTCCAGTGAACAAGTGACTAGTAAAGAGAAAAGAGAACACTCAAGATGCACAGTTGTACAACTTTATGTGGAGAGTTAGATGATGGTTGTCTAAAAGATATGTTCATGTCCTCATCTCCAATACGAACAAATGTGACTGTTACAGTTTACACCTCAGATGCCTCCACAATTCCGTTGCTAGGAGGTGGGGCCTGGTTAGAGGCAGGTCACTGAGGGTGTGACCTGGAAGAGTTTATCTGCCTCCCAGCTTCTGGCTAGGTCCTGGTTGCCATGGTTGAGTGCCTTTTTCTGCCCCTTGCCCCTTGGCTATGCTGTTTCTCACTTGGAGCCAGTTGATCAAGGACCAAACTTTTGAGTCAAAAGCAACTTTCCTCCCTTAAGTTGTGGGGGTTGGGAGTTTTGTGCCAATGGCAATGGGAAAGTGAGACAGTGACCTCTTTTGAGATGAAAGACTAGCCAGGATAGGAACGAAGGCACAGCTGGGAAATGGTACAGGATGAAGCAAGGCTCTTACCATGTGGCTTTTGAGGTGAAAGATTTCTGAGTAATGATACATAGACAGTGAAAAAGGTGACTAAAGAACACTGTCTCTGTAACAGAAAAGGACAAATCATGTGGTGCTTTCCAGAGAGCAAAGTTCTCAGCAAAATATGGTGCAGAAGGAGCAGTGTGTGAGCTACCTGGGAGGCATATGACTTTTCCGACCTCCTCCTGACGCCCTTGTGTGTGTCAGAGTTGGGGAACATGAGCAGTCTCTGCATTAAGAGACTGAAAAGAAAGCCACAGGGAAGAACCAAGTGGGAGTCAAAGCAGAGAGGTGAAAGGTGCTTTCTGCAAACGGGACAGCTATTCTTTATCCTGAGTGACTACATTGTAGAATCGCAGGCACACAAACACACATGCAAGTGGGTCTGGGAGCCAGCCCCAGAAGTTCTGCTCAAATTACCTGGGGCAGGACTTGGGGATTAATACTACTGAATGCGTCTAAATGGATACTGATGTGTGGCTGTCACAGAGCCAGGAATGGGGCAGGTCCTTGTGAAAAGTAGTTCTGGAAAGCAAAGAAGGAAGGCTGGCAGGAAGATCACCACTGGGAGACTGGTAAAGGAAGGAAAGAAATTATAGTCATTGTAAATTAAAAATCAAGTAGCCCTTATACAAAATTTTTAAACACTTCAAGACAGTGACAGCAGACTGCTAAATTAAACATGAGCTCCTTTTGAACTTGAGGTTCTCTGGATCTAGGGTGATCACACATCAAGCTGCCCTGATCTATGAAGGCAGATCACTAAAAATAGCAAAGATATGAAGCTGGAGTTCCTTGCACAATTCTGGGCCCAAGTCCACTGCAGACATGCGCTAATCCCTAGGGCCCCAAGGCTTCTTAGGGACAGTGATTGGTGAACGGGTGCATGATAACATGATCTATACCATGTGCCTGAAGAGAGGTATCCTGGGTAGATGAGAGACATTAGAAATGCTCTGTAGTCCCAGTTACTACTTGGGATACTGTTATGCTTTGTGTCTTGTGCCCCCACCCAGCCTCATGCAATCATGGAACAGCTTCTAGAGTTTGTGATTAATTCATGATCCAATGGGTGTGAGTGCTATTTCTGCCCTGGGGTGAGTAATCTGCAGTACAATTTGAGGATGTGAGAGTGGCTTGCTAGAAGCCTCAGCTGCTGCCCCTGCCTTTGCTCTTTGTTGTTTTCCACCACCATGAACTGCTGCCTTTTTCCCTGTGTCTCCTGCCTTAAAGCCAGCCAAATATGGACTGAAATCTCCACTAACTATAAGCTACATAAACCTTTCCTTCCTTAATGTTGGGTGTCGGGTATTTTGTCCCACCAAAGAGAGGAAAATAACTGAGACAGATGCTAAGGCAGGAGGCTTATGAGTTGAATGACTTAGTGAGATCCTGACTCAAACATAGAAAAGAATAGGAGTGTAGGGGAAACCCTGAGTTCAATCCCCAGTGCCATAGAATAATAATACTCATGATGCCAGCAATTCTTCTATTATATCTGAAACAACTCAAAAGACTTGGATTGAGATTTCAGGTGGAGTATTCTCCATTTATATGCTCTTTTACTCTACCTGCATCAGAAGAAAAAAGAATAGTATCTCTGCTGTGGGGATAACTCAGAGGTCTAAGCACCCACCTGGCAAGCGCAAGGACCCAGGTTCAATCCCTAGGCCTGCTATGCTGGCCACCAAAAATGAGCATGGTAGCACACACATGTAATCCCAGCCCTGGGGAGGTTGGGACAGGAGGATCACTATGAGTCCGAGATGCATAGTGAGACCCTGTACCAAATAAATAAACAAATTTTTAAAATACATTTAAAAAAATCTAGGGTGGGCCAAATAGTTTACCAGATTAAAGCACTGCTTAGGCAGATGCAGAAGCCACGGGTTGGATTCCCTGGCCTGCTATGCCGGCCCCACCCCTGGGGGCACACTGAGGTGGCTTTTGAGACTGGGTGTGTTGGTAAGGGCCTATAATCCCAGAATTTGCAAGACTGTAAACAGGAGGGTTGCTATGAGTCCAATTTACAATAGTGAAACCCTGTAGATGCCATAGATCCTGTACTAAATTAAAAAATTAAAAAATTAATATCTCTTTAATTCTTCCAAGCAGACTCTCTGCTGGAATAGTGTCTATCTGCTTTGGTGCTTGCCTGGGTGTGTACACACACCTGCGCTTATGTGCTTTGTGTCCTTCTCGACTAGCAGTTACTTTGTTATTGGACTAGCAGCTGGTCTGCCTCTGCCACCTCCTGCAAACCTCAGCTCAGAATTCACCCTTGCTGGGGAGCGCTCCATTACCAGTTTAGCTTCCCCCCCCTGCACCCCTCCTTCTGCCACTATTGATCTCTTTCCAATTGGGCAGCACTTTTAATTTTTCAAAGAGCTTTCACATACATTTTTCTCATTTGACCCTTGCAACAATCCTGTGAAGTAGGTAGAGCAAGTACTATTATCTCCATTTGGAAGATAGGAGAAATGAAATACAAGGTGCTTAAGTGGAGAGCTTTAAGTGGCATGACCGTAGCCACGCGGGGCCGGAGCTGAATGCTGCCCATTCCCACCAGCTCTGGGTGCTTCTCAGGAGTCATCAAGTGATGATAACTGGGGCCATGCTAATTTTCCATTCCCGATAATATTTCTATAAACACTATTTGTCATTGGTTGCGGCTCTTCCTGCTTACAAAATATGACTGCAGCCTCTCAGGCCACCCTGAACCTAACAGGCCATGGTCAGCTCATCTCTTTAAAATTCCTTGGCTGTTGTCTGTGTATATCCAAGACAGAACCTGTGCTGTGGATTGTAAATGCAGGTGTGTGTGTGTGTGTGTGTGTGTGTGTGTGTATGTTGAGGGAGAGAGATTCAGTGAGTGTGTGAGTGAGGGGAGGAGAGAGGAAAGAAGGGAAGAAGGGAGGTCAGGAGGGAGATGTCTCTCTGGATCCTGTGTACCATCACAAGGGCAGACTCACACTGGGTTAGCAAGTGCTCAGCTCTTCTAAGCACTCGCATGTGCTAATTCAGACCCCACCACATCCCCAGCTCGGGAAGAGGATGCTGCTGTGATCTACAGTTTGCAAACAGCTAAAGCAAGGCCCTGGGTAGTTAAGTAAATTTGCCTAAGCTAGTAAATGTGGCAGAATTGGGTTCTGAACCCTGGTAATGTGGCACCAACATGCATGTTTTGAAGCATGACACTAGATGAAGCCAGGGAGGGACCTCTTTGGTTTTCTGATATTATTCCACAACACTTAAAACAATAGTTTTGGCATGGTCATTGAGACTATAGTTTTTCATTTTTGACTTATAATGCTATCATGAAAAGGAATGAAATCATATTATCATAATGCCACTTCAGCTATGTGAAATGTTGCTTCCAGAAGCACTCCAGAACAGACTGTAGAGCTGACATAGAAATCATTCCCTTCCTTGAATTATGACAAAGCAGCTTCTGTAAACTAATAAAATCCAGCTGAGAACACTCAGACACGAAACACTGAATCAATTTGCCTTGGCACAGGAGGAAATCCTTTGGCAGGATGGTGTTATGCTTAT
Source organism: Ctenomys sociabilis (assembly GCA_004027165.1). NCBI lineage: Eukaryota > Metazoa > Chordata > Mammalia > Rodentia > Ctenomyidae > Ctenomys > Ctenomys sociabilis. Next base: position 72,827 of record PVKA01006613.1, on the reverse strand, counting down.
GTGCCCACAAAGTCTCAGGCATTTGGGAGAAGACAGGATTAGATTATGGGGATACTATACTCAGCAGTGGATTCATCCACGGAAGACTTCGTGGCTGGATGTGTTGTTAGGAGGTGGGGCTTGGTTGGGGCTGGTAACAGGCCATGAGCTGGAAGGATGCATTCTGGTCCTTGGCTCCTCTCTCCTTACTGTGCTTCCTTGCTGCTATAGGTCAAGCAGCTTTACCCAGCAGGCCATTCTACCATGCCAGCTCTACATTAGAACCAGCCAACCATGCACTGAAACTGTAAACCAAAGTAATCTGAATTATTTGTGGGAAAAGGGATACATACTGGGATTATAACATTAAGGGAAATAAATCAGATACACAAACTTAAATATTGTGTGGTTTATCTTATAACCTCAATTATAAATAAAAAGCAAAATAAAAATAGATAATAAGAAAAAGGGAAAGAGATATTTTGCCTAAGGGAAGGAGACCAAAATTTGGAAGGGTGAAGAAATAATTAAAATGTGTTATTGTTATGGTTTGTGTCTAGTTGTTCCCCCAAAGCCTCCTGCAGTCATGGGGTGGGCTTCTAGACTTTGTGTTAACTCATGATCCACTGGGATTAAAGGGTGTGTGTCCTGCACCCAGCCTGAGTGCAACACAAGGAAGACAGACTTGCTCTTCGCTACTGCAGTGAATGGCTGCCATCTGTCGTGTGCCCCTCTGCCTTGCAGCCAGCTGGGTATGGACTGCAACCTCCAGTAACTGTGAGCTAAATAAACCTTTGTTTCCTCCATTTTGGGTGTCAGGTATTTGTCCCAGCAATGACAGAAGAGTAACTGAGACAGTTACATACATGATTCCTGTGGTTTATGTCTAGGTATCCCCCAAATGTGGTCATGGAGGGTTTTTTTGTTTGTTTGTTTGTTTGCTTTTTTTTTTTTTTTTTTTTGAGGTAGCTGATTCCAGAGTGTGTGACCAATTGGTAGAACAATGCTGGGATTAAGGGTAGGTGATTGCTGGATCAGCCCACTGATTAGATTGGCACTACCATAATTCCAGTCTGGACACAAAATAAGGGGCTGGAAGTGCTTTGTCTAGAGCCTACTTCTTGATTTTGGCATCTTCCATCACCATGAATGGTTGCAGCTCTGCCCTGAGCCAGCCTGCCTTGGAGCCAGTGGATTATGGACTGAAACCTCTACAAACGGCAAGCTGCACATTCTTTGCTCCTTTAACTTTGGGTGTTGAGTATTTTGTCTCAGCAATGAGAAAAGTCACTGAGACAATGCCTATCTCTTCATGATGAATGCAATCATTATGTACTGCAAACATGAACTAATAAAAAAGATATCTCCTTATTTAATTTGTAAGTATTAGGTTTTTTTCTCAGTGATAAGAAAGCTGACTAATACAGATGGAAATATCGTGAAAAAGACTGCACTTCTTATACTAAAGTCAAGAAGTAGAGGAGAAACTAGCAGCAGATAGAGCACAATGAGTGGGCAGCACCCAAAAGGGCAGTGAATGGGCACCATCTGAGGCTGGGCTGTGAGCAGAGAACCAGATTGGGCACGGTGACAAACAGTGCCACTAGGCCATGCCACCCCGAACGCGCCCAATCTCGTCTGATCTCGGAAGCTAAGCAGGGTCGGCCCTGGTTTGTACTTGGATGGGAAACAGCACCACTAGAGGCTCTCACTTTCCTAAGGTCACTGCAGTCCAGGGTCTGTCCCCAGGACTTGCTCTTCCTCAATCTGTTTCCTGTGATTCTATTTGTTCTTTGGATGGGGATTTTTCATGGATAGACTTGCATTTGCCAAGATCATCGTTCGTAGACACCCAAATCACAGTGCATTAATTAAAATTTCAACCAACACATTCTTTCTGCTTAGGATATTCTTCCCAATTGACATAATTTCTGTCTGGGTAGTTTAAAAAGTATATCTAATCACATAGATCTTGATATAATTTCTATTATATTTTTAAGTCATAACATTGAGAAAATAAAGACTAGTTTTCTAATCAAATTATAGGATGTAATATTCATTAAATAGTTACTTGACAGAGATACAGAGAAAAGATTCTCATAGGGTATGGCTAAGGAGTGGGGGCATATAAAGTGAATAAATTGTAAAATTGTTGTACTAGGAAAGATGGAGCTTTGAAGCTCAAGAAGTAATGGACACCGGTAGACATAAATGAATTACACTTTCATAATTTTTAAATTTATACCAATAAATACAATTTATAGCAAGAAGAACAAGATGCATATTAAGTTCCTTTCTATTCAGAATAATCATTTTTCTTCTACTGAGAGTAATCATTCATTTTAAAATGTAACATATCAAAATTGTTACTAATTCTGAGACATCACCTAATTTTAGAAAATTAAAAATCTCAAAGGAAAAAAAGAAAAATGTGGACCTTATGTTTGATGATATCAAAACATTAGGGCTATAAGCAAACCCCTATATCCTTCACATCAAGGTCTACCTAAGACATTGCAAAATTCTGATTAAACAAGGAGGCCAAGTCACTCCTTTTGTTTCATCCAAACAGTGTGGATTTGAACCTTACCATCTTGGGAGGCATTCTTCTTTCTCTTCCTTCCCCAGCCTTAGGTGTTCTCCCTGGGGTACTCTGTGTCTCACCTTTGCACTGAGTAGCCCTCAAGCATCTACCTCACGTGGTGCCTCATGGCAGCCAGCATCATGACTCAATCTCTATGCCCCTCCTCTGTACCTGCTTGGTCATGGCTGGCGTGAGAGTTCAGAGGTTTTCTATCCCTGCTCCAATCTCTGCAGATCTGAGAGACTTGGGGAGTCTCAATGAAATTCTTGTAGTTTCTGAATTACTGAGATCTAGGCATGATACTGGGGAAAAGAGAGGACAAATGAGGGCCTGAAGGATAAATACAATGAATGAAGGCTACTTGGTTGTGCATACTCACCCTACCTACCCAGCCATCCTGATCTCATTTCACTCCACAAACTATTCCATGGGGGGCCAGGGGATGCAATTGTCTGGGCATTGTATAAAGTACATTACAAAAATATGGTGAATGTTTATATTTTTTAGAAGTTGATTTCAGTAAAAGATACAGCATCATTATTTCCCTCAAAAACTACCCCTTGCTTTGAATACACTTAGCCCATCATGCTTACCACTTTCTGAAGCAGTTCTAGAAGTCTTCTTCCATAAGTATCTTTAGTTGAGCTGTTCTGGGTGCCTTAATGCTCTGAATCAATATAAAACATGTACTATAGTCATTTTGATTTGGGGGAAAAGCCAGAAGTCAGTTGATGCCAGATTGGATAAATAAGGTAAATGAAGACACTGTCACGCTTTTAGGAGCCTGCTTTTCTGTTAGATGGCACTTACATAGTATGCACTGCATTTTTGATCAGATGTTATAAAGACACTCATGAAAGAGGACTTCCATAACTGCTTGAGAAAGTAGCAAGAATGATGGGATAAGTATGTTGGAAACCAGCATTTTGAGGGTGATGATTTTAGGAGGATTTATAGCAATGTGTCTTACTGCAATACAGTATTTTATCTAAACACACAGGTTTTTTTTTTGTTCTTCCATTGCATTTGAAAAACTGCAAAAGTGTTTCAACCTAAGGGCAGCACAGCATGGACAGGACAGGTTAGAAGACAAGTAAATCATGAGAGTGAAGATGAATGTGTGGCTACACTCACTTTTTAAAATTCCTTTTATTCCATTCACTGTTGGTGAAATTAGCATTTTAATTATGCTCTTTGACTTTTACTCAGCTAGACACCAATGTCTTCTTGGGTTTTGACAAACTAGGAGTGTATGGATGGGCCCCTGGGACTAAAGTCATGAGCCTTCACACAGTTTTTGTTTTTTGTGGTATTTGGAAATGTAAGTGTTGTAGGGTTGAAAATATGTTGCTTGGGTGCTGGGATAGGAGGTAGGGTCTGTGTTTATGAGTGTGCATTTTCCTTTTATTTTTTTCTCTGCTTCCATGCTCATGTATGAAGGCAAGAAAATTTCAAGGCCAAGATAGCAAAGTATGGATCAGTCAGATGGCTATAGTTCTACTCACCCAAACCACAATGATCAAAGAAACATCTGGGGAGGGAAAGCCTCTCTTAATCTCCCTCCTACTGTTGCCTCATTGTTCCAGTCTTCCAAGAAAGAGAAACTAGCAGTTTATCAGAGGACTCTGAACTACTCAGAGGAGCCTTCAGGAGGACCGCCTGCCAGGCAGCATGCAGAACTCACTTCCTCATTGTTCTGTAGATTTAAAGAGAAAATGAACATTTCCTATTACTAAGTTTTTGCTCAGAATCAAGCATTAACTTTGAGAGGCTGAGGCAAGAGAATTGTGAGTTTCAGCCCAGCCTAGACAACTTAGCAACTTAACAAGAGCAGGTCTCAAAAGGAAAACAATAAAAAGGGCCGGGGATATAGTGCAAGGCCCTTAGTTCAACCCCCAGCCCTGAAAAGCAAAATCAAGCATTAGGATAACATAGAAAATGGTGGACCTGCTTTAAAAGTAAGGTGAGGTTCATTGTTTCTGCTACAGAGAGAAACACTGTGCCTCCAGCTTGCAGCCGTGAGAGATGCACTTTCCTCACAAGCTTTCTGGAGGGGAGAGGGCACTAAATCTTGCATGGGAAGGACCCATAGACCAGAGATGGTTTTGTGGCAGAAATAAACATCTTGTGGCTCTCCAATAAAAGGACATTAAAGTGATGGAAGAAAATAAGCTCAGAGAGAAAAAAGGAGAAAATTGAGAAAACATTTTGTTTCTTTGACTTGCTGATTGATCTAAGGTAAGAGCATGCTTGGGCAGTTTTCCAAAACTGAAAGTAAAGCTTAGGGAATTAGGATGCAGTGACTCTGCTGGTCAGTGTTGTAGGTGTTGAGCAGGTCCAGGGGAGTCAAGAGTGAGACTCTAGTTTTAAGGGCTCATGAGTTTTCCAGCGTGGGATATTCTATGTACACATTCAGCAAGTCAGGATAAAAGCAACAACAACAATGAAACCAAAACACAGGAAAAGAAGCACAGCTGGAGGGATAGGGGTGGTCATGTGCATACAATTTTTAGGGCCCCTTTGTTGCTTCCTTCTTCCTTTTAAAAAAATTCCCAATGACCTCTTATGGTTGCATTGGTAGAAAGACAGACAGTCCAAGATGGCTTCCTTATTCTATTTGTGATGATTCATCTTTCTTTTTATTTTAAAATTAAGATGAAAATATTTTCATGAGCCCTTAAAACTTTCAACGTCCCTCTGCACTTCAGTGGCTGTGCCTAACCAATAAGTCTGCCTTGGATATAATTTTTCAAAGATAATTTATGTTGGTGTGTGTTATGGTGGTTTAATTATTAGCAGCGGAGCTTTTTCTTTCCTTTTTTGTTTTACAAAATATTTATTTGGTACAGGGTATCACTATGTAGCTTGAACTCCTGGTGCTTCTCATTGTTTCAGCCTCACCCTCCTCTCCATGTGCCACCACCTCCGGTCTTGGTAGCCAGCTCAGTGCGGCTGGGGCAGGGCCAGCACAGCATGTGGTCCTAGGGATTGAACCCGAGTCCTTGTGCTTGCCTAGGCAGGCGTTTAGACTGATGAGCTCTCTCCGTGGTCCAACAGTGGACCATGCTCACTCTCAAAAAGATTCTAGTTTGGGCAGTGAGATGTATAGTTACCCTATAGTGACTCTGAGTTTGAGACAAGGTAAGTTTGAGGTTACTATTGGAACTTCTGAAGTAAAGCATCTAGCAGAAAACTGAAAGTCTATGTTGCAAGTCAGAACAAAAGACCTGGAGTTGAAAGTCTGAGCCCGGCCCATTAGACTTTTTATGAAAATAAGAACCATGAGAACTTCTATCAAAAAAAAAAAAAATTAAAAGGTTCAGGATATAGCTCAATGCAAAGGTCCTGGATTCAATTCTCAGTACTACAGCACACACACACACACACACACACACACACACACACACACACACACACACACACCACAAACACACAAAAGGTGGAATTATCAGTATGTTTATACCTTTAAAGCCATGGAAGAGAGTGCATGGAATACAAGAAGCAGAGGAAGAGGAAAACAGGTACATATGAGACAGTATGGTAGCTCGACCCAAGGGAAAATAATCTGATGATGGACAGAAGAGACATCAGTAATATACACTGGTACATGCCACAGACAGAGGTTGTATAAGAAAAGGGGCAAGAAGTATATGCAAGCATGAGCTCCAGGGAGCACATCCTGACCTTGGACACAACAGGGCCATCTCAATGAGAAAGACTGTGTGGCATCCACATCCCAGTGATGGACTTGACCCCACAAGTCAGAGTGATCCCTGTAAGTGACAGGACTGAGTCAGGGGAGATGAGAGGCCGTAACTGGAGATGGTGTGGGCTCTTAGAAGAGGTGAAAGTGTGGAAGAGACACAGCAGCAGATAACGTGACCAGCCACAGGTAACTGGCATGGCTATGAGCTCTAGGCCCTCTGCTGGATTTGGTAGTATGTAGTACATAGATTTCCTGCACTTGTAATATGTTATTTTTGGATAATTCTTTATGCATTGCAAAATGTGTCCTGTACTATATTGTTCACCTAAAAACAAAACAAAACAAAAACAAAAAACAAAAAACACAGCCCTAAACACATCTAAAGTAGATATCATAGAAATACATGGCTGTTACAAAAATCTGAAGTCTGATTAGTTGTCATAGTTTTCTAGGTCCAGAGAGCTCCCAGCTTACATGAAGTCCTGGTGACTTCATGAGTTTTCAACTTAGCAAGCTGTGGAAGCAATATAGGAGGAGTGATCTGAAAGTACGGTCAATATTTAAATCGAGGAAAGTTATTCAAGCAAAAGGCTGCCATGAGTCCTCCTCCCAATCCTCCTTCTCACTTCAAACACATCCCGTTGTTCTTGGCACTTTCTGAAGCAAGTCTGTAAGTTCTCATTTGTGAATGTCTTTAGTTGCACAGCATGGCTGTCTCCATGTTCTGAGTTGATTCAAGGTATCCCTTTTCCAAGGTCATTTGAACTCTGAGGAAGAACCAGGAGTCCACCCAGTGTCACATGTGATGACTTAGGTGGGTGAGGACACAACGTTATGTCTTTACAAGCTTGCCTTTCTCTTGGATGGCATGCATTGGTGACATATACCCTATTTTTGGTCACACCTCCTAAAGATACTTTGGGTTTTGAAGTTTGGACTTTTCACAGGCCAGAACTATGGGTCTTTCTCAGCATGCTGGCAGGGGCAGTGAACCCCTGCTCCCATCTGCCTTGTATTCATGAGGGGAACAAGCCACACCGCAGTGAGCTGCCTTGCTCAACCGTGATGGCTGGTGGCTTAGGTGTCCATGGTGAATTTTTGATCTAGGACATTTTTAACTTGCAATAATGAGTTATTAGATGTAATTCTGTCAATCATAAACTGAGGAGTATCTCTATAATCACTCTTTAAAACAGAGTTGGTTACACCTACAATGTAGAAAATTGTAGGCTGACATCCAATTGTCATACTCAAGAACTGATACAGAGAAGCAGCAACTTGCAAGAATTCACACTTCTGAGTGATTTGAAAGTGCAGTGAGGTGTTGCAGGCTATGCCTTTCCACTGCAGCCTGGCTGCAGAGCACCTGTCTGCCAGTCCACAAAACTGTGTGACTTTAACATCACATGGTCCAACCTCCTTACCTGTTTCCTAACATTTATTCTTTGCCTTGCTTTTTAAATTATTTATATTTTGGATTTCTTATATAAGACAAATTAGGACATTTAACTTTCTGTGTTTGATTTATTTCACTTCATGTTATGGCCACAAGATCCATCCATGCTCCTACAAATGAATGAAATTTATCTTTCTTTGTGGAGAATTTTTTAAGGTAGGAAGGGGATCTGTGAAAGAGAAGAGAGGGGAGGGAAGTAAAACTGATCAAACTGTGGTCTATCTATCTAGTATCTATCTATCTATCTATCTATCTATCTATCTATCTATTATCTATCTATCTATCTATCTATCTATCTATCTATCTATCATCTATTACAATTTCCCAAAATAAGTGCAATATTAAACATCATAAGCATATACTAATTTTTAAAAATTACATTTTCACCAACCTCTGTCTCATATTTTATGTGCAAAGGACCTGTGATTGTGGTCAGGTCCTTTTGCTTGCAGGACTTCAACCCATCTCCATGGCTGCCAAAGGGAAACATCTCCATTTATGTCTCTCCCTGAGTGTCTTCTTCCATTTGGTAGAGCAGTGATTCATGTGCCTGGGAGACAGCATGAGAAGCCCAACATCTGGCTTGGAAATGCCTGCCCAACTCTTGCCAGTTGTTTCTGTCTCTGCTCCATATTGATGCTGGGATATTAAAAGCTGAGAAGAGAACAAGCTAAATTCTTATCTAACCCATCCACGCAAACTGCCGTAGCCAGCAACAAGCAGAGGAGGAAGCTATGCTAAGAATCTGTGGCTCTGCTTATATTTCTATCTTCCTGAAGGAGTTCAAAATATTGTACTCAACATAAGGAAGTCTTACCATCCAGGGTGACATCAATGCTAGCATTCTTGTACAACACAAGCTATGATCAAGCCATGCAGTTAATCGTAAACTTTAAGAAACTGATTATAGAAGACATGTTCTCATTAATCCCCCTCAAAACAATCCCCTCTCTTTGAATACATTCATCACATTCTCTCTGACACTTCCTGAAGCAGTTCTGGAAGTCCTGTTCATGAATCTTACCTTTAGTTACACTCTCATGGCTGCTTCAATGTCCTACATTGAGTCAAAACATTCATCCTTCATGGTTCTTTTGACATTGGGGAAGATCCGGAAGTTGTATAGTATCACGTCCACTGAACAAGGTCAATGAAGATGCATAGTCATATTTTTATCAGCCTGCCTTTCTATTGGATGGCACTTGGCCACAGCATTCACCATATTTTTTTTTTAATCACACCTCACAAAGATACTCAAGGAACAGGGCTTCCATAATTGCCTCATAATGTGGCAAGAAGAACGGGGCAAGTGTGTTGAAGGTGAAGGGGAATATTCTGTGGGTGAACCACAACAATATATCTTTTACTATAATGAAGTTTGAAAATTTAAACATTCACCTTATTTTTTTGATCTCCCCATAAATGAATCGCAGAAAGACTAGCATTCACATACATTAAAATTAAATAAAATCACATGATTCCAGGGAACTCTGCCATCTGAGCAGTGTGTAAAGTGCTACTACTGCCTTTCTCCAAATGTCAGAAGAGTGATAATCTTCATCATAGTGACAAGATTAAAAACAAGAAGAGTACTGAACACTGAGAATAACTGGCTGACCTGACATTGCCGGTCCTACGGATAACCCACTACTATAATGGGCCACTGGACTATATTGTAATATATTGCTGAATTCACATGCCTAAAATATTTAAATATCAATGGAATGCCCATTTTGACAAAACTAAACAGAAAAAGGGGATACAAATGAAGGACCATTTTGTATCTGTATATACAAAATAGGATAGATAGATAGATAGATATACAGCTACTTTCTCTTAATTCAGTGAGAAGAAAGATTTGTACTAATAGTGTTTGGACAGGATATCATGTCTGCATCTTGTACTATGAGTAACTACCATGAAGACAACAATATGCAATGTATTAATTATTGAAACTGTCCTACTAATCGGTTTCGAAATTGTCTCACTGGCATTTGTTTCTCAATAAAATTAATTAAAAAATGCAAAAGTACTATAAAAAAAAGAGAATAACTGGCTGAGGTACAGTTGACTATTTACTCTATGGATGACCTCATCAATTGTTACATCAACTGTACACAGTATTATTATTACCATTGCCATTTTATAGATAGGCAGACTGAAGCACAGAGAAGCTAACTAGCCTCAAATGAGGTTGGTTAGCTGATGACAGAAATGGTTCAAACTCTGGAGGGAATCAACCTTCCTATCTACTACCTTTATTATCTATCTACAGTTAAATCATCCAATATGATACCACCAAGCTCATGGAGCAATTGAGCCCCTGAAATGTAGTTAGAATGCAGATGTGCTTTAAATAAAAAGTATAGGACTTGTAACAGCATGAAAAGTATATATAAGAATCTCATTAATTTTTATGCTAATTGTAGCTCTGTAGTAGTAATTATTTGGATATATTAGACTGGGTATAAATTAATTTCCTTTGTTTTTAGACTTTTTAAGTATGGCTACTAGTAGCTGAATATGGTAGTATACTCCAGAAGGCTAAGACAGGAGGATCTCAAATTTAAGCTCAAATTGAGCAACTTGGTAAAAATCTGTTTCAGAATTTTAAAACTTTGGAAAAGGGTGGGGAATACATCTCAGTAAGAAAGTCGTAGGTTCAATACCAGTACCACCAAAATAATGATGTTGATAAAATCTTAAATTCCATCTTATCCTGCTTTTTGTAGCTCATATCCTTCTACTACACACACTTCTCTGTGGTACTAAAAGGGGATCCAAAGAGACAGCCCTCTGGTAAATCTTTAATTTTCGTGAAACGTGGAAGTGGGGGTAGGGTAAGCGATAACTGATCCTCAGGTTTTCCTAGGTTTTCTGCATTGCAAGTGCCTTAAAGTACTAATGATGTCTTTATTCAAAATCACCTTCACTATATTAAATTCTGTGAAATAACATAATAAACCTTATAGTTTAATCCACTTACAAGACCAAGGAATGAAAGTAACATAGGCATTTGTTCAGGTCTAAAACAATTTTCCATGGGAAACTATTAAGAGCCTGGGTATCTAAACAGGGAATTGTTATGCAAATAAGATTGGAAAAATATTTAAAATATTTATAATCATATCGGAAATATTGAGAATGTAAAGTTAAACACAGTTTTATGTGAACATACATGCACAAAGAACAAAAGGAAGTCAGTATAGAAATTGTTAGTAACTGGGGCCAGGGAGATAGCTCAGTAAAAGCACAAGGTCCTGAGTACAATCCCCCCTGCAAAAAAAAAAAAAAAAAAAAAAAAAAAAAATTAGCAACTATCTTCTGCATAGGATGAGGTTTTACTGATTTTTTTCAAAAAGAACAATCTCCTTACACTTTTCTGATATTTCTGATTTTTGCAACAAGGAGCAAATGTTTTGTTTATAACAATGATGCTTTTGCAAAGCATAATCTGTTTTTTTTCCCCCAGAAGTTCTCCTTTCTTTCCTCTTTCCCCACAGCAAGTAAATCAAGAAGCAAAAAATAAAGCAAATGCAAACATGGCCTGTCACTATTGAGTATGAAGAATGTAAGTCACCTCAGAAAGTCTCCCCAGACTTTCACAAAAGTTCTTTAAACAATTGTTATACAATGAGGGATTTCCAAAGGGAAAATTGAGATGATGGTGCCACTGCCCCAAAGAGGGCAGAGGAGAGGGTGACTTTTCTTCCTACCTAGGACTTCAGGAAAAGAAAGCAGGGCTGGGTGTTGCAGGGATAAACACCCTTGAATCTGGGTTTCTTGCTGGTCTCTGATAAGGGTGGCCATTAACCAATTGAAGGATTATCTTTGTTCTAAACTTGAATATCTTTTTTCTTTGTGAGTCAACAACCTCTTTTTCTCATTCTTTGACAACATAGATAGTATAGAGAAATTTTAAATGTAACTAATACATAATCTACTGACACTTCCCAAATTGGAATGTCCTGTGCTTTAAAATTTGAATATTATATCATTACTAAGCTACTGAACCATTTTAATCAAGGAAAACTGACTCCCTAACTTATATAAGGATTTACATTGGTATTTTATAGCAGGATTATAGGATACATGTGTTATAAAATGCATTTAAGATATATGCAAGTTCCATTTCAATTCTGATGTCTGGTTTGTATTTGCTGAAAAGTCATTTAAATGTTTTGCTTTGTTTTTGATACTGGGGATTGAACTCTGGACCTTGTGCTTTCCAGGCAGGTGCTTAAGCTGCTGAGCTACATCACCAACCCCTAAGTGGTTAACTTTATAGGAAGTTATACATTGTTGGATTAATTAAATGAAGATTAGATAAACCTTTATCTTCTATCTTTATTATTCATAGTTCATATAATAGTATCATAATAATCCAATGGCGTAAGATCAAAGATCAGAAGTTGGTAAATTTTCAGGTTTTCTAGTTATATGAACAATTCATGCTGGCTAGACAGTGAATTTAATAAAATCACACAAAGCATTCTGGCCAATTTGAATTTTTTGGTTCAATTTTTCTGTTGGAGGACAGACAAATGTAGTGATATGCACAGTGCTGCACACCTGTAATCTCAGCACTCAGCCAGCTGAGGCAGGAGGGCTGCGAGTTTAAGGCAGCCCACTGCATAGTGAGACCATTTCAAAAAGAAAGGCAACTTTACCAATCTAACTCTTCGTTACGCAAGACTAAAATTATGTAAAGTAATAAAATCATACACAGATTAAGTAAAAACATGAAAATAGGATATTTTCCCTTATAATTCAGTTTTCCACTTACAAAATGTGATGTAACATTTTATTGAAAAACCTTTCTCATTGTAAAACATGGGTAGTTTCTTCTGAGCACTCACTTCATGTCATTAAGTTCTCCAGTTATTCAACAAGCAGCTGTTATGTCATGCTGGGCATTGTTCTAAGTGCTATTACAGGTCAAAAATCAAATATCTGTGGTAGAAATTCTGGTTTTTTTCATGGACACACTAATCATAAAAGTTCTAGGTTATTGGTATTTAGTCCTAAGTTGGAGTATGTGTCTATAGCGGGCTTAAGAAAAATGAAAAAAGTTATATTTTTACCATTGATACTTTTAAACATTGTACGATTTGGTGGAATTTTGTTCATTGAAATGTGTGTGTGTATGTGTGTGTGTCCCCCTTCCAAGAGGCCTGAGTTACTGTTGGTTGGGGGGGGCAATGACACTTTATAATCATGTAGCTCATGTATATGCATTAATAGTTCCTCTTCTGAAGACTCACTGTCAAAGCATAAAGCTTTCATATGCTAAAGTAATAAAGGAAAGAAATTCATGAAAGTTTTGACTCAACTCTCTTAAGAAAGGGAGCCTTCTCGTGCGAATAAAAATCAGCAGCTATTTACACTAAAATAATGGTGTAAATATTAGATGCTGTATTTAATCCTATCTAAAGCACAGTTATTTGCAAAATAAAACTCTTTCTTACTGTTTAAATCTTCTCTTACGTAATTTGCATCCTTTTCATAGTGCAGACTTAGTTTCAGGACACTGGAGAGATGTACAACTCTGTTAATTCCACAATGCAAGATTGTTAAACATAAAATAATGTACTGAGGCAGGGCCGCCGGTCATCCATCACACGGATGACTCGGGAAAGAGAAAAGCACTGCATTTTCAGAGTAAAATGCAATATAATGACCATTGCTCTGAAATGGATCAATCTGGCCACACTGGCGCAGCTGTCCAGCATTCAAAGCAGCAATCGCTGCTGGCTCTGGTGTGGTAGTTTTCTTCCCAATGTCATCTCATTTTATCCCCTCAGAAAATGGCAGTGGGGACAAAAAGGATGCAGGAGAGTAACATCAGGTTTTCCTTCAGCATCCTTTCTATTGTGTTAACAACTCTCAATTGGGCTAGCAATTTTCCACTGTCTTGTATTAGGAATTACACTGGCACAATTCGCACCTCTCCAGTTAAGCTAGCACCAGGCACAACCCCAGCCCCCTTTCCAGCAAGTTTGTAAATCAGCCCTGACCATTGATCTCAGATCAGAAGCAGGGAGAAACGCTGTGTGGCCAATGGTTTTAACCAACCTAGATGGCATTGCTTGTCCAAGTTTTTCGCTGGTATTATAGCCAAGATTTCTTTCTTGGGATTTTTTTCTGCATGTAAACACTGATGATTTGTGTGATAATAGACACAATAGTGGAATGGGATTTTTTTCTGCATGTAAACACTGATGATTTGTGTGATAATAGACACAATAGTGGAATGAAAGTAGAACTGTTGACTTGTCTTGTTGAATCAATGCTAATGTTAATTGTTTTAGAGACCTCAGACAAGTCATTAAAACAGATAATACTGCTTATCCTAACTACCTCATAAGGTTGAAAAGACACTGAAGAAGAACAATGCAGATGTGGAGATGTTTGGACAATTTTAGATGCTACATGGATATGGCTACTATAAAAATAGTCATATTGGCCAGATTGCCTAAAAAGACTAACATTTTTATAAGATGTAATAAAATCCATGGCACTATAGATATGAGTTTGATGTATTCTCAATTTGAAAATTCCTGACATGCTACCCACAAAAGCATAATAAATTCCAAGTAGATAGAATATTTTGCAAAAAAAATAATAAATTTGAGAAAATCTCAAAAGGAAGTACAGCTATTGTTTTAATAGACCTGACTTAGAAGCGATCTAACTTAGCATGACATAAAGCCTAAAAGCCAAAAGAGTGTAACATATGTGATTGTATAAAATGTACAACTTCTCTCACATCCAAATGAATTTTGAAGACAATGAAAACTTGGCATAACATAGCCCCATCTATGCAACAACATTCAGATCATTAACATCTAAGGAATAAAAAGTTGTCTGTGTGCTCACAGTAAAAATCCCAATAGATAGTATGTTTAAGCCATTGTAAACATAAAGATCTGATAAAGGAAAAGAGGCTTTCCATCACTAGCAATTGAGGAGTGTAAAATGGCACAGCGAAGGAAAAGATCATAGATCCTACCAGAGTAAAAGCAGCTCGTGTATGAGGTTCATGAATTCCAGGTCTTCTCCCTACAGCAAGAGCTATACTAACACAAGGATGTGCAGCTAGTGATCCACGGACACCTCATTGTCTACACGAGCAAGTATTTCAGCAATTGCCCAAAAGTAAATCAATCAAAAGTGGACCTTTTAAGTAAATTACCCATCATCAGTAACATGAAATATTAGGGTACCAACCAGATATTAAAATTATTTCTATAAATAAGTGTTCATGATGTTTGGTGGGGAACTGCTATGGATAGATGTTAACAAAGTTTGGTGGAAGAATAAAAAAGGTTCTAAATAATATGCATAGCCTGACTATAGCTTATAGGAGAATAAGATTATTGTTATACACATTATACATAATGTGTATATAACATATGTTACAGATATTACATAGACTGTGTGCTATTTTCCATGCAAGGGCTAGTGTGTGGGAGGCTGGTGCTGTGGGTGGTAGAAAGAATTTATCAATAATGAAGGAATATAGAAAAGTGAAGAGTGTCTTGCTATCCTGCAAGAGAGCAGCTGGGGAGTCTGAGAGATTGTGAAAGGCTAAGGCTTTATATTTGGCTTTACTATGGAGAGGGATCCAGCAAGGCCATCCCAGGACCACCATCATCAGATCACAGTGATTCTGTTCTCATCCATCTCAGTTCCAAGGATCACTATGTGTTGTTTGAAGACTAATGTTTTATTCCACAGACTTTTGTGTCACTGATGTTAACAGAAACAAACCTTCCAGGGTAAAATTAATTGACAAATGTGTAAATATTGACTAATAGGAGTAGCCAAGAAGATCAGAATAAAATACAGGTGTTTGTACTTGGATGGGACTTTTGACCCTGTATTAAGATAGGGGAAGAAAGGTATCCTTAAGACATGGAAAGTGGTTGGGTCATCTGCTGATGTATGCATAGATGTTGTGTGTAGATGACAAGGTGGAAAGCTGATGTTCTACTACAGACTCATCACCCAGCTGCAATGTGGCCCTGAAGAAACACTGGAGAAAGAACCATGACTTCTCACACTATTTAACTATGTTCATCTAAGTCAAGTTTGAGCATGCATACATGTTGGAGGGGTTTAAGCCAAATCACTCAAGGTGCTCACTGGAGAATGAAGACTGAGCTATGGGGGAAGACATCTATGGGCTTTGGATATGCTACAAAGACAGTGAAATGTTTTGTAAAGACATTAACTACAAAACTCATCAAATTCTCCCAAGGCCTTAAGTTTCCCTGTCTTCCTAGACAAAACTTAATGAGCTAATGACATCAGTGTATGTAAAAGTCCCAGGCAAGGCTGGGTATCTACTAGGAAATGTCTTTTCCATCCTGCAGGAAGTAACTATGTACTTGGAAGGATGCTCTCCATCTTAGAGGGTGTGAGCATTCCAGCGCTACTGTCTGCTTCTATTTTTTAACAGTTCAGTACTCATCAACAAAGGTCAAGAAACAAGAATCCACAGGAAAAAAAAATATCAAAGCCCCCTGGGGTAAGGGGATGGGTAGAAACAAGTCCCCTGTTATGTTGGTATAAGATTTTTTCTAATGACTAGTGACATGATATAGCTTTCACAGATAATAGTGAGCTTGGAGTAACATCCACTGTATCAATTCTAAACACATCCACCCCTTCCAAAGAACCATTTCCCAATCTGTGAGTTATAGAACATAACTCCTGTGGAAACGATAATTTAGTGAGAGGATAGTTTTTAACCATCACATAAATTTGGAAGACACTAGGTCAAACCACATTGTACTAGTGATATGTTTAACTACCTTTACTTTGTAAAATTTATTGAGAATATCTCTGAAGGTTTAGAATATATATATTTTCCAGAGTGTTTGTTTTGTGTTTTGGGGGGGGATTTTAGTTTTATTGTAAATAAGACAGGTAAAATGAATTAGGCACATATTAGCAGTTCCTTACCAGATATATGCACTCCTGAATTTAGTGCATATATTTAAATTGCCTGTATAATTCCAAATCCACAAACTAAAATTTTATTGTAGTGTGATCCCAAGTTACTGGTGCTCCTAGATGCCAGACAGGAAAGTATGTACTAAAGAAATAAGCACTGAATGACAATCTTAAGCACTTGCTCTAATGCAAAATCAAACAAGAACATACTATTTTTTACAATAATTAAACATATTAATGAATGAGCCACTTAAGCTCTTAACACTTAGAGATTAAGAAAAATGATAGTAATCAGGTATGGTATATAATTATTACAATTCAGACATAAAGAAGATTTTAAAAACACAATAGCTACAATAATCCATAAAATTGAATAAGATTTATGGGTTAAATATTTATGCATAGAAGTCATGATAATAAAAAGAATCAACATGAGAAAATATGTGCTGGATATCACATTTCTGAATGGTGAGAGAGTAAATAAAGTCTAAATCCAAAAAAGATTACCAGGAAGAAAACAGGTAAAGGCGTAGAAATCTACAATGCAAACCAGGGGTTAAAGGTGTGGAAGATGGTGCCATAATTGCCCAAGATGATTATTAGGACTTTTGAATCAAACAATTTGATTTGAAACCAAAAAAAGAAATGAATGGCATCTATTTTGATTCACAATGCTAAAGAAGCAATACAAGTCCTATAAAAATAAAGATTAAGATTGAGCCAAGTATACTGATGCTTTCCTGTAATTCGAACTACCAGGGAGGCTGAGGCAGGAGAATCTGAAGTTTAAGATAAGACTGGGAAAATCTGTAACTGAACAAGATCCAGACTCAAAATAATAAATAAAAAGGGTCTAGGGAGAAATCTCAGAGCAAAGGCTATGGGTTCTATTTCAGTACCACAAAATATATCAGTTGCAACACATAGTCATTAAATAATGAACCAGCACACAAAATTTCATTAAGGTAGCAATGTGGGGAAACACACGACACTTACATAATGAGTAGGCTTACAGATCACTGGTCGAATTCATAAAATGCCCTGAGATAAAATGTGAAAATCTACTAACATACTGAGACAGTATTTTCCAAAGAGGACATATAATAAAGGTTTTTGAGACAAATTATAAGAGAATGTTAAGGTCTTTCAAAGGACCTTTCTGGAAATGGAAAGAATACACTTTAGTAACAATGGTCTGAGAGTGTAGTCTCAGGTATAGAAAGGTTAAGTAAGGAAATGGATAAAAAAGGTAAAAGATAGGGGATTGTGAATAAAAGAAATCAAAACGCATGATTACAGGTTCAAATGTCCTATGATGAGTGTAATCATTATGTTCATCTAAAAAAATAAATAAATAAAAATAAAGTTAATTTTAAAAGAAAGTGGCAAAAACCTTGTAGTTTATTGTTCCTCAAGTGTGCTGAACTAAGAGCATCTACATACTTTTAAATTTGTCAACAACCCCAAGTAGTTTTCTGTTGGTGAGTTATGCATTTTTTACTTTTTCTTTTTTTTTTTTTTTTTTTTTTTTTTTGGCCAGATCAGCCCACCATCCCTGGGGGCAGGTCAGGCACTGCATGTGGTCCCGAGGATCGAATGGGAGTCCCTGCACACTCCTTAGCTTGCCTAGGCAGGTGATTAGACTGCTGAATTATCTTGCTGGCTTGTGTTTTGTTTTTACAGTACCAGGAGATTGAACTCGGGGCCTTCTCACTGAGGTGCACCCTCAGCTCTTTTGTATCTTTTTTTCTTTTGGGACAAAGTCTCAGTAACTTAAACTTATCCTCTTGCCTCAGCCTTCTGTGTTATGAGTGCAGGCACAGACACTCCTGTTCCTCAGTGTTCACCAAGCTTCAAAGTTATTTTTAATACAGGAACCCAAGTTTTTCACAGTTTAAGACTATTTTGGAAAATAGGACATGATGCATATAATTAAGTGTCTTCAGTACTAGTACCAAGGCACGTTCATTTTTTTAAAAAAACATGACCTCTATTGATCAAATTTCTTGTTTGCATTGGAATTGTAGTAAGTCAGCCTTCCCATAACCTGGGCACAATATTCAACACCCATAACTCACAGAAGGAGAGATTTAGTAAGGCTCACAGTTCAGGGGATTCAGTCTGTAGTGACTGGCCTGAGGCAGGCCATGATGTCATGGAAGAAGTATGTGGCAAAAGAAACTCGTTGTTGTGGCAACAGTCAAGAAGCAGAAACAGAGAAGAGCCAGGAGGGAAGTATGTTCTTTAGAGGCAGGCCCTCGGTAATGCACATGGTCCAGTAAGCTGGGACCCCAGCCCCCCGACAGCACAATGAGCAATGGATCAATCCACTAATGATTATAGTACCCACATGAATTCTAAAAGCTGCACCTCTGAACATATGTGTCTCTGTAGGGACACTCTAGAGCTCTACCATAACAGACAGTATGCTGGGCACTGAAAATGCCAGCCACACTCATGCACAGTCTGGTGGGCGAGATATTCCATGTTGGCCATGGCACTTATGAAAATGTGGCAGAGATGTGGTAGGGGTGGACATCACATGCCAGCCCTGGAGTGTGGGGGGGGAAGTGCCTGAGCAGAGGTTCTGTGGGATGAGTTTTGCTCATTATGAAGCAAGAGCTATCACTGGGACCTACAATATTTTACATGAATTTGCTGAGGCCAAGATGAAGTAAGGCTTTACTTATGCAGAGTTGGTCAATTTCTGATTTTCCTTATATTCACTGGCCAATTATAACCTTTTGCTTCTGGGTCATCATTCACTTTGCCCTCCTGTTTGAGCTACACTCTTCTTTGTTTTTCCTTCTTCTTTTTTGGTTTATGTATTTAATACAAGGTCTCACTGCACAGATCAGACTCATAGTGATCCTCCTGTTTTTAGCCTCCCAAGCTCTAGAATTACAGGCATGTGCCACCGCGCCCGGTCTCAGTCCCTGTCTCAGAGCACCCTGGAGGCCGACCAGGCTTGACACACTGGGGATCGAGTCCTGGTCCCCGAGTCTGCCTAAGCAGGTCCTCCGTTTTTCTTTTCAGTTCCCACATTTTTTACTTCTCTCCAACTTCTTTTCCTTCATAGGCATCCAGGTTTTGGAAAATTCATGCCAAATTAACTATACTTATCTAAAAGCATATATTTTCATTTCCTTATTGATCAAAACACACATGGCTATCCTCCAGAGAAAAGGATCAGTGCATTAATTTACAAAAGAATTTCAACTTAACAAAAAGAGTCTGATATTTTGGCTATTTATTTTGGTCCTGGGATTTGAACCCAGGGCCTTGAGCCTGAGCTACATCCCTAACCCTGTTATTTTTTTTAGTTTGAGACAGGGTCTGGCTAAGTCACTACATTGCCCACACTGAACTCGAACTTGCAGTTCTCCTGCTTCAGCCTCTTCGAATGCTGGGATTGGAGGTATGCATCACCATCCCTGGGTCTTATTTCACTCTTAGAATAATGAAAGTGGTTCATAAGCTGCCGCAATTGCCTTCAGAATCCCTAGGAGCCTGGGGACTCATGGAAAACATCACTTAGGCATTAATTTTGCAACTAGTTTAACTCCAACCTTTCATATAGTGATAGCTCTTCCTGTAGGGGCATTAGTGGATGACCTAGCCACCTACTGATATTACAACACTATCTGTTACAATCCAGATTCCCATCAACCTAGGAATTGATACAAAAGATGTGATGCTGTTATGTAACGGACTCTGCCATAAAAACGAAAGATCAACTTAAAACATTTATAGGTAAATGATGCAGAAACATATGAATATTAGTATTACCACTTTTGTTTCCTCTCTCTTTGTAAGTCTCTGATTTTTACTCATATATAAAATAGAATGGAATAGTGTACAGTATGTGTATGGTTCCTAGGAGCTCAGGCCCTCCAGTTCAGTGAGTGCTATCCCATCCAGCATCCTGCTCACAGCCAGGACCTAGCTCTGAGGAGGGTTTAATCCCATCTGGAGCATCATTTTATGAGGGGTGGGAGAGTGAGGCTGCCTTTTCCTCAACGAGATCATAGCCTGGATGAAAAAGGCAAACAGAAACATTCAATGTGCCTGCCAGTCATGGGCTGTAGTTCCCAGAAAGGGCCACAAAACCATTGATGCTAGGGAAGCTGTAGTCTCTAGAAATGGAAACCTCTGCATAAACTAAATAAACAGTCCCAGGATAACTTCAAAGAAATAGAAACAATGGGTTGCACAGTTGTTAATGCTAATGAGATGCATAAGCTCACACTACTGACCTAAGGTGGGGCTGGAAATTCAGTGAACAAGAAAAGACAGATTTAACCTCTTAAAGAAATCATATTCATTGCAGAATGCTCCATATGCAGTCAGCTTTAATTCCAAGAGGAGTGAGCTTTAGTTTTTCCTCCTCATCTTTATTCTCTTCCATTGTATGCAGGTGTCAGGACAGTATGACCTGTCCCTACACTGGACATATGGAACTGAATGTGCTAATTCTACTAAGCTGTCTCCCTGGCCCTACTTTTTATTTTTGAGGTGAGAACAACCTATTTTCTTAGGACTTAAGTATGCAAGGTATTCCTTTCAATTATGATCACTATGTAATTATTCTCTCTCTCTCTCTCTCTCTCTCTCTCTCTCTCTCTCTCTCACACACACACACACACACACACACACACAATCTCAGCCCTGCTCCTGAGCAGGCAGTGCTGACGCCAGGAGCTTGAACAGTCACTGTTTTCACAGTCTCACTTCCCACCTGGTGCTGGACTTGGCAAGTGCAGAGCCATATTGCTAACATCACCCTTAGGGATCAATGAGTTGGGGTCCTGGTCTGCAGTGTTGTGCTGGGACATTCCCAGAATAGACAGTGTGGCAGAGTAGGTGGACTCTGAGTCCCACTTCAACATAAGCAAGTATGTTTGGATTTCTTTTCTAGAAGTGATTTCATTTAAAAAAAAATGGATGTGAGAAGGAAAGGAAAATATAAAGCAATACATTTTATTGTTATTATCACTATTTGTTTCAAAATTGACAAAAATCACAGGTATTAATATCACACAAATGATGTTTATATCTTATGGAGTGAACAAATGAAACTGATTAAAACATGCAAGACAGCCGGGTGTGGTGGCCACGGGGGAGGCAGAGGCAGGGCAATTGCCACAAAATCAACACCTGCCTGAGATATAAAGTGAGTTCAAGGCCAAAGTCCATCCAGAACTACAGAGGGAAACAGTATCTCAGAATAAATAAATAAATAGATAGATAAATAAATAAATAAATAAGCAAGCAGTGCAACGCATACTTATGTTTACTTTTTTATTGTTATTTATTTATTTAGCAGTACTGGGGATTGACCTCAGGACCCTGCACTTGCCAGGCAAGTGCTTATTGTACTGAGCTATTTCCCCTGGCCCTACTTTTTTATTTTTGAGGTGAGAACAACCTGCTCTCTTAGGACCTAAGCATGGAAGGCATTCCTTTCAACTGTGGTCACTATGTTGTACAACAGATCTCTTGGACTTATTTCTTCCCAGTGAAAGCTTTTGTCCTTTTATCAACATCTCCCTACCTTTACCCCTGACCCAATTCATGGTTATGTCATATAACACAACCCACTTCCAGTTAGTCCATTTACAAATTACAGGGTTTACTTCCTTTTACAGGATGACTACAATTCCATGTGTATATGAGGTGTTATTAAAATATATGGTGATTTTTAAAATTTTTAGATTTATTATGGTAATAGACACATTGCCATTAATTTGCCTTAAGATACAAGACCCCTAACTTTGGCTATACTTAGCCCACCACCTTGGCTACTCTCTGAAACTGTCCTGAAGTTCATTTCCATGAGTGCCTCTATAAGCTGAAAACAAAGACAGTGGTAGATTCCTAGCCAGTGCCATCCCAGCAAAATAAGCCTCTTCAAAATATCATATTGCAGTGGCACATGCATACCCCCATGTATAGCAGCATAACTAAAATACTGGAAACAGCCTGTATGTCCATCAACAGATGAATGGACACAAAATGTAATATGCATTACCAATGGCGTACTCTTCCACTATTAGAAGGAGTAAATACTAGTCATGTGTAGGAAAATCAATGTATCTTGAGATCATTGCTCAGTGAAATAAGTGCGACACAGGAAGCTAAGTATCATACGGTTTCGTAAATAGGAGAAACTCAAAATATAAACCATTTAAAGAGCAAAGAAACAGATAAATAATAGGAGCAGTATAGTAGGCCTTCAGCAGACAGAAAGGCAAGCTAGGGATGAAGAAGGTAAGAGGGAGGAGAAGAGAAGAATAATATATTGTATATTATATAATTATATTAATTTATCAAATCCATTTTTGTCAAGGTATCTTAAAACTGTCTTGTTATTTGTACTTCAATAAAAAATAAATAATAAATAAATAAAATACTATATAAACAAAAAAGAATGAGAAAATTGAAGTTGAAAAAAATTATATACTTATATTGTATATTATATATTGCATAATATTATATTATTGAATATATATGCCCATATCCATAAATGTTTACATCCATATATATAGTCATATTAGCCATATTTTTATCCATTCATCCACTGATGGACACTGAGTTAGATTCCGTATCTTGCACATCATGAACAATGTGGCAGTTAACACTGCAATACGAATACCTCTTGGTTGTCCTGATATAATATTCTTCAAATATATACTTGATAGTAGGATTGCTTTAGCCATTGTATTTTAAAGAGGAGACTGGGCCTAATGGAAGTTCTCAGAGAACTTGGTTAAAGTTACCCTATAAGTGTTTAAGCCAGGATCAGACCTCCAAGACCAAATCTCCATTCAGAATTCTTCCTGTATGGACCACATCCCTTAATGCCTCTCTGCCTCTCTGCTCGAGCAACTTCCCCACAGCTGCAGTCCATTTCAATTCAGTGGACAGACAGCTTCTTATCACTGCTAGAGATTTAAACAGGGGAACTCAGTCAGCCCCTGTAAGTCATTGCTAATGGTTTAGATGTAAATCCTGGAAACTATTCAAAGATCATCTAATTAACTGTCTAGGCAACTTCCTGAGAGAGATCTGTTCTTGGTGATCGTAGCACCTCGGTCAGATTCTCTTTGCGCACTCCCTTCCTGACACACTGCATTTGTAATTGTCTCTAAGGAACAGCCAGAGCGTGAAAGCTGCACATCTAAAGGCCAAACACTGACCCTCCAGAGTGCCGGGAAGTGGCAGAAACACATGCTCACTAGGTCCTACTTTGCTCCCCTTGTTTCACGCTCCCCACTCTTGTAAAAAATGATGTCACAGATAACTAGAACACCGAGGCTCTAAGTAATGGCATTACTTAGAAATTTTCTGTGATACAAAGATGTATTCCAAAGAAAATACTTTATTTATTGGAAAGCCTAAGAGACACGGACTAATACTGTTTCTTAGAAATTTATCAGAATAATAACATATGATAATTTACAAGTAGAAAGTTATGGTGAGAAAATCAGATTGTAAAACTTTGTTACGCCGACTATCATTTTCTACAGAACTATAATGCTGCACGTTACCTACGCACACCCTGCTGAAGTGCCATTCTACAGAATACACTTTGGGAAATATGGTTCTAAGGAGGGGACATCAAATTTGTATCATGGAAATTTATCTAATTTGCTACATGGAAATAATCTGGACAAACCAAGATGCAAGTATGACAAAACTTCAATCTGTGAGCAAAATTGAAGACCTATTCCTCTTAGAGTTACTGGCTCTTGTGAGAGTGGTAAAATTTTTCTGTATTTGCTGTCTTGTTTTATCTATTTATTTTTTCCCTTATTCTTCATCTTTTTTGATATTTCTTAATATGCAAGGTACAGCTTTTATATCATGAAATCATGGGAAACAAGGCACTTATCACTGACCCAAGAGACCTTGATCTAAGCAGTATCTTGGAGCTTTGTTCTAAGGGCTTGAAAGATGCCTCATCAGGCAACATCACCTGACCCCTCTGGGCACCTATTTCCTTGTCTATGAAATGAAGAAGTCAGTGTGCATCTGCCTGGCGGCACTAATATTTTTACCAACATATCCATTATATGCTGTCTTTGGCAGACTGACAACTACAGAAATGGGAAATTTTAGTCCTATCTTGATTTGATAGCAATAAGATGCAAGAAAGAGGTGAGTTAAAACAAATGAACATACTTTTCAGATGATTCAGGTATAGTATTTGTTTCAATGAAATGCATCTGCATGTCCTTTTGAAAAGATAGAACACTATATACACTATATAAGTAGGGTGAGGGGTCAAAACATCTCCCTATCAAAAGATGTGGAATGATAACTCTTTGCAGTGTTGAGAAAGAAAAAACAAAGGGATCTGGTTGTGATGGAAACTTGTGGTTTGGAGTGGATGGTGATGAGAACAGGTGATATATTAGAATAGATAATTAAGGTGTGATGATTTTCTCAGTGGTACTTACCTCTTTACATTTGCTTCTTCCAACTTTTACAGTTCTGATTCTCTGACCCAGAACATATGTACAATTTATTTCTAACAATTATAAAATGTGAGCACAAGACTAATGGATTAGTGAAAGATATCGATGACCACCATGAATTCAACTCAACAAATGTTTAGCAAGTAGCTGTTATGTGCGAAGAGGTACAGCAAAAGGTAGTGTTCTTATGCATTGCCCCTCTGACGAAACTTATCTTCTGGGTTTTTTAATAATACTCTACACATGCCTCTAGTAGGTATTAAATTGAACAATGAGAACTTTGCAAATTCTGAGCTATACTACAATATAGATTAGTATATGCAGTTCAAGAACATTGAGGCAAGTTAGAAGAAAGCAATTGAGAAGAGTTAACCAGCAAAGTTAATGAAACATGCATAGAACTTATGGGTTTGGCAGTTTTGACTCAAGACAATAGAAATGGCTGGGGCAAGAGCCCAGAAGCAAGACAACATGAGGCCTGGTTTTAGAGGATTTCAGGAAGAAGCATTGTAGCATGAGGCAACACAAGGAATGAGCCCCTCTAGAGAAGGTCTAAGGAACTGCAGAAGGCTTCTTTCCATGGGTTGGAGCAGAATCCCAGAAGAGACACCAGTTGGAAGTGCTAAGGCAGGAGGAACCAGAGTGCTAAGAACAGAAGAGCAAGAGAGTTGCTGAATGGGTTCTCTTTCCAACCTAAGCTGCAAAACCAGCCTTCCGAAACCATTTACTGTGGTCAGGAAATTCACTTGGTTTTCTCAGTTATAATCTTACTGGTGATCCATATACACATTGTAGGTGACTTTATTAAGTGCTTATCACCTGCTAGGAGCCACACCCTGTACTCCACACAACCACAGCCTCCTGGAATCCTAGGGGCCATTGCCCTGTCCTGTGTATCCTGACCCTGCCTGTCTTTCCACTGCCTAGTCTCCCTGCTGGCTTTGCCTCTGTCCACAGCATTAGAGACACCAGACCAGGATGGTAGCTCACTTAAGATGTGGCAGGATCAGAAGTGGGCACTGATTTAAATTGCCTGGGTTGACCTAAGAGCCTGGCAAGTTTTCATGGTTCAGAACCACTGGTGTGACTTCTCTAGACAAGGTCAAATACATTCTATCCTTTTCTTCCTCCTCACTTATTTTCTTCCCTCCCTTCCACCACTCCCTCCTCCCATTTCTCTTTTCTCTTCCCTTCTTCTGCTCTTCAGTCTCTCTCCTCTCATCTTCTCTTTTGCTTCCCTTTCATTTGAATATCTCTTCTAGTCCTTCCCCTCCTCCTATCTCTTTACTCCCCTCTCTCATTGCCACACTCCTATTTCCAATTCTCTGTAAAACAACGTATTTTGTCTTATTTGCTCCCTCTCTTCCTCCTTCCCTCTCCTCATTCCCTTTTCCTTTCTTTTATCAATCAAACCATCCATTACCAGCTTTTTATTTTAAAGAGAAAGAAATAAAACAAAATTTCAAAACAAGTACTAGGAGGTTAACAATGGCTAACACATTGCCTATTATTTTCTTCAAACTATTCAGTCAATGTACAAGATATTGCCATTTAATTGTCCAAACAATATCAGCACAAATCTTTCTTTTCAATGAACTAAGAGAAATTAGCAGTATAGCAATAAAACTACCTTCTGTACCTTTTCTATCTGCTCTTCCTTTTTTTCCTCCATTCCCCATCCCAGTTTCTCTTCCCTTTTGAAGTTTCTTCCCATTTTGCAATATCTATTGTACATTTTATATCTTATTTAGTCATTCAACTCCTCATACTAAGGAGACAACACAACGTTTGCACATGCTCATCTGCTTTATTTTTCTCTTACAAATATGATCATTAGTTGCATCTGTTAAGCAATGAAAGACTTAGTTTATCTCTCTTTATGAAAAAAAAAACTCAAATACCCATCAACCAAGGAATAGATAAAAGGTTGTGGTCTTTTTATACAATGAAGACGACCTCACCACCTGTCTGTTGCCTCTTCCTACTACAGTCCTTAGCCTGAAACCCATTTTAATAGATATTTCATACATTATTTTTCCTCATAGTACCTTGCACAAAACAGTTATATATACAATAATTATCTGGATTAAACTAATATGCTTATATATTTATCAAATATAAAAGCACATGCATTTCAACTCTTAAAGAAGACTAGATAGAGTACAGATGGCAGTGAAGAATATAAAGCGTGTATCTTTAGATAACAAATTCTGAGTGGGCTAATTACTTCCAGGTGTTTCATGATGCTCAGATTCAAAGGAGCTTCCTGGCTAACACCTTCCCTTGGAGGAACTGAAAAATGGATCAGGAAAGAAACAGAAAGCAAACACAGTTGTTGTACCTTTGGGTAATTATAGAGTGCCAAGGGAAGCTGAGAAGCAGCCAACAAGAAAGTAATCTTATAAGAAAACAATAAAGTAGTACTAAAAGAGGGTAGTTACAATGGTTAATCTTAGGTGTCCACTTGACTGGATTAAGGGATCCCCAGATAGCTGGTACAGCATTATTTCTGGGTACATCTATGAGGATGCTTCTGCAGAGGCTGGCATTTGAGTAGGTGGAATAAGAAATATATGCTTTCACCCAAGATGAACAAGCATCCTATACATTTCTGTGGACCTGTATAGAATAAAAATGGAAAGCCAAATTCATATTCATTCATATTCTCCCTACCAAGAGATATCCACTCTCTCCTTTTCATACATCAGAACCCTAGGTTCTGGATTTTGGTCTATGTGGTGTGCACCAGAAGTTTCTCAGGCTCTTAAACTCTTGTCACCACACTGTACCATCAGTGCCCCTGGGGTGAGGGCTTTGGACCTGGATTGAGTCATGTTAGTGGCTCTCTTGTTTCTCCAGCCTGTAGACAATCTGATGTGGGGCTTCACTGCTTCGATAATCTTGTGAGCCAATTCTACTAAATCTCCTTTCACTCATTTATTTTTCTTTCTGATTTTATCTCTGTGCAAAGCCCTGAGTAATACAGAAGCTAAACTCCACAGTGCACAATCATATCTAAGGATTGACACCTAAGGATTGCTTTTCACACTATACCCTTTGTCCTGTTACAGCAAATATTTAATAATTACCTACTAAATATGGGTGTTTTAAAAATACTTTTTATACATAGCAATTAATTGAGCACCATAAATAATATACATTGTTTGTATTGAATGTGGACCATGCCTTCATAACATCCTAAGGAGATTATATTATTATTCTCATTTTACAGGTGAAGACATGAAAATTAAAGAAGTCACACAAATTTCCAAGGGTGGAAAAAGACGGAAACCAATATAGTCTTCTGCAAACTCCTGCTCTCTGTTCCTGCAGGCTGTCTTCCTGGGCCAGTGATTGGCATCTAAGTAGTAAACCATACTCAAGCATCTTATGACATGGTATCTAGCATTCATATGTCTTGCATTACTATAGTTCTATAGAATGAATAATACCTAACTGTTTGGGGATCTCTTAAAACTTTGGCAACCTGTTGAAATCACTCCTTCACCAGCTAGCTGCCTGTTAAACCCAATTGGACTAGATTTAGTCTAACTTGATTCTCTCCACTTGTACCTGACTCTGACCACGGGACGAACATCACATGTAGTCATTCAAACCATTTGACAACACTGTGTATTTGAAGTATGCATTGTGTGTAACAATAAGATAAAATGTTGAAAAATATTTGATTTGCCAAGTAAATGTAGCTGTAAATTAATTTCTTGCAATCAATGTTTGTTAATATTTAATGTATTTATATCAAGGCTACCACTTCACAATTCCCTATACATTCAACATTTAATAATCTAGAAATGGCTTATCTTCTTCAACTCACTGACACTGGATTTGCAATAACTAGTAATGTTAAATGTATTTTTAAAAAAATCAATAATAAATAAATGCATAAGCACTTCCCTCCAGAACGCTTCTGATGTTATTTACAAAATTAAAAAAAAGATGACAGACCCACGAGGGACTTTATAACCATTTCATTACCACCTCCCTAATTGCATATAGTGGAACTGCGTAATCAGTTTATTGAAATTGAAATCTTCAGAACAGGTCCTCCCCACAGACATTAACAATAAACATCTCATGCAATAACACAGTACTTAATGTAATATCAACAGTATATGCACCAGGCCTTAACCGCTTGCTGGTCCCCCACTGGAATTGAGCATTTTTAACACTCTGTGCTCTACCTTGGTATTCAATTCTATATCTAATTTGTAGGCTGTAAAACACAACAGTCACAGATTACAATAAATACAAAGAAGTTCTAAGGATATACCTGCTGGTCATAGGATCAGAGAGAGACTATATCGTTTGAAGCAGACACAAAAGGCAATTCTACTTGGAAAATATTCAGGTCCTCAGAAAGATTTGATGATGAAGAAAGCTCTTGTGTTTGGTGGGTGCTGCCTGGCCAAGCAACACAAAAGCATTACTTTGACACCAGAGGTAGGCATCTGAAACTATGAGGTTCATAGCTAAATTATCAACTTCCCAAGGCCTATTTTCCCTGAAGCAGGTATCAGGGAATAGGAGAAAGCACTGAATGAGGAGTTCAGAGAACTAAATTCAGTCCTGAATGATCTTTCATGATTTTGAGTACATTTCTCAATATCTCTGTGCCTCAAATTGTCATCTTTCAATAAACAAGATGGAATGGATTGTCTGGAAGATTTCTTCCAGCTATCAGCTCTAAAAATCCAGGACTAATCCTTAAGTTCACTTAGGAACTTTTCTCCATTATCCTTTAACCTGTACTTTCTAAATTTCTGGCTCCTTTTATAGTAATTGAGCAATGATAACAGAATTTTCCTAATGCTGTCTTGTTTTCTAACCTCATTTTACACATATCCTCAATTAATCTGAAGCACAGTACTGGACATAAACTAGACAGATGTGGTGAAGATCAGAGACAGGGCTAAAAGGGTAAAAAATCGCATGAAATTGCAAATAACTACTGAATAATAGAACAACCGCAAAAGTCAATGGACACTCACCTAATCCTTTCATGATCGTTCAGCTAACTAAATGATCTAATGGGAGTCTGTGGTCACCATGGCCTTTTGCAAAATGCATGGTTAGCTAACACATCATAATCCACTCACTTTAGGTACAGCATCTACATTCCTTCATTATTTATGTTCCAGACCTGGGTTAGATGAGAAACTCATAAACGGAGTTTTACTCATTGATGTAGTGCTTGGCATGGACATCTTCTTATACTGTTATTCCCTTATCACCAAAAATGAGTGTTTGATACATACTTGTGGAAATGTATCTGATAGTTACTTAGGGTGAGAAATAATTTTATCCCACCCAATTTAGGGTGGGTGCTCCATTTTGGAAGTATGGAGGTAACTTGTCCAAGGTTACCTCAAGGAATCCTCAAGGCTTTTGACTGTGAATAACATATTTGTTTAATATGGGTGGTTGGTAGACTAAGCGTTTGAAATATTATTGATACATTGTATCCGAAATGCATAAATTAAACTTGTACACTAAAAATTAAATAGATTAAATTTTGGAATTAAATTTCTTCTGTCAAATCTCTTTCCCTTTCAAAAAGTTTACAGGAGAAAATTGGACACCATTACATTATAATACGAATACATATAGTATAGCATTAGATATTGTCCTTTATTTAATTTACCCTAGGATACAACAGGGAGATATATCAACAATGAATCCTAACAGCAATGATGAAAACAGTTTAAGACAAATACTGCTGACTACATTTGAAATACATTTTCCAGCAAAGGTTTTCAAAAGTGCTTGCAATGTCATCACTCACAATCTGCAAACTGAGTTTTCCCAAGTGGAAATTATACTCTTCCAGAGCAGCCTTCAAAACATCACCCTCTTGTTCTCTCTCTTTTCTCAAAAATGGAAGCATTCTTTTCTTCCATTTTCAAAGAACTTTAGAAACCAACTCATTCTGGCTGGGGTGAAAAGATTTTTAACGCCCTTTCCACCTTCACCCCTTCCTCCCACCAAAAGTTCTTTCACTACTAGAAACAACCACAAAATCTTTAGTACAGAACTAAAAAAAATCAATAGTAACAGGAGAAATAATATTGGTTTGGAATTATCATTTCATTGCAAAAGTTGCTCAGTTGCCTTCAAACCCCCAAACACTTTTTCTTCAATCTGATCTTGCTTTGCCTGTGTGGGTAGGAGATTGCTTTATGATTCAGTGTACAACACACAGTCTTTTAGAAGTCAGGTTTCAACTTTCACCTCCAAGTGCGATCCTTTTATTGCAGAAAGGAAAGAACCTATGCATTGGGGTCATTTTATCCCACAGGTCCCTCTCTCTTGCACAAATTCTAACTGTCCTGAAACTGAAATCAGAATGAACATAGAGTATCATAGTACAGTACTGGTTGGACAGGACATATACAACTATTTTTCTATTTCTGAGCCACAAGATAGCCATAGAAACACAGCCAGCTTCTCTGCTATGCTGGTTCTCTCATGCCTCACAGAAAACGATGGATTCATAACCATGTTTTGAACCAGGTGACCGTGGATACATTCATGAGAACAAAGGTATTATTTTCCCCAGTGTTGTGATTTATATCTGCTAAGTCCTCAAAAAGTCTCATGTACTCAGAGGTGGGGCTTTTGAAAAGTGATTGGATCATGGAGGCCCTGTACCATCAGTGGATTCACCCATTGGTGATTTCATGGGAAAACAGGAGGGCTGATACGGTCAAAAGAGGTGGATCATTGGGGCGTGCCTTTGGAAAGTCTCTGTCCCCCTGGCTGCCCTAAGGTGAGCAGCTTTCCTCCTCCAAGCTCTTCCATCATGGTGTTTCTTCAGTGCCTGGACATTAGCCAGCCATGGACTGAACCCTCTGAATTATGAGCCAGTGAAGCCTCTCTCGCTTTAAATTGTGAATGTCAGCTATTGTGTTCCACCAATTTGAAAGACATAAAAAGGCACCCAGCCATCACCTTTCCTTCAACTTGGCCAGGAGGTCATGCCCTCACCCACAGAGCTTTGCACAAAGAAGGGCATGAACTTGTATTTCACTCCAAGCAAGCAATATTTGAAAATGGCCTTGCTCATGATAATTTCTGATCCAATTAATTGTTGCATAATAGAGCAGCTGTTAGAAGAATATAAAGCAACTTGGAAGAATTCAAAAGGTAAGATGGGATCCTTACCTTTATGGTCCTGCAGAGCATATCATAGTAACAATTTTGTGAAGTGAGCTCTTCAGCTGCCAGTAAACAAGCAAAGACTACTATGCACTTTTGCTTATCTAGTTCTACAAAAATCTTACATGGGCACCATTAGTTTGGGGTTGAAACAGCTTATATAACAAATTCATTCATTTGTTTGTTGGCTTGATTGTGGGGTTTTTTTGTTTTGTTTTTACTGGTACTGGAGAATGAACTGAGGGCCTTTATACCACATTACATTCCTATATCCTCAGCCCTTTTGAGACAGTGCCTTGCTGAGCTTCCTAGGCTGGACTTGAGCTTGTGATTTTCTTGCCTCAGCCTCCTAATACAAAGCAGAATGCACATCTTTCCTCTGAACACTACACTTTAACTTTAACTTGGCCAATGAGTGAATCAGCAACTGGAGACAGTAGTAAACACAGGCCTGACTTTAACTTCACAGATTAACTTTTGTTCTTTCAAATCCTTTGTTCAAGAACAAAGGATTTTCTCATACACACTAAAAGTATTTATTTGTGTTCTCAAATAAATACTAGTCATAAGCTAGACAATCTGCTTTCATTTTTTAAGACCTATGATGACCATTGAAAAATCAGGTTCCTAATAGATAATACTTTTACTTATAAAAATTCTCCACTTTCTTGTGAATACTGTACATGGAAGAACACACTGATAAATCCCCTTTGACCTTATTATCAAGGGAAAGGATACTCAGCTAATCTTCCTTTTCAGGAGTCAGTGTGAGTGAGCACTTTTGTCAAAGTGCAACCCTGATGATCCAAAGGCCAATTGTGGTTCTGCACTCTCTCATCCAGATGGCAAGAACTCAGCTATTGATTTTTATACTCCCATTCTTAGAAAAACAAGCATCATATAAAGATGAAGTGGAGAAATAATTGAACAAGCACTGCTACAAATTTAGTTGACCTGATGAAATTTAAGAAAACCCATCAGGTTAATGATCTTACCTATCCTTTCTTTTAATTAATCCTTTAACTATTTGTCAAGTACAGTAGTAGTTCTGAGGTCACATTGATTTCCTTTCACTGAGTTATTCTGAGACAGAAATACTTCAAACCCTTTTGTTGACATACACAATCTCTGGATAAAAATATAGCTATTTGACAATGGCTTTTTACAGTTTTTTATGATCCTATTTTCCTTAATCCTTCTCAAGTATGGGATACAACCACTGGCAACATCAGTAGAAGCCACCACGTCTTGGAGCCTTGCTTGGTATAGGGATGGCAAAAGGTGCGCCACGTCAATCCTAGCTTGGTATTGTGAACAAATACAGATTAGTGCATTTTTTTTAGAGTGATAGAATCTATCATTGGCATTGAATGCTCAGAACTGAGCTTCAACTGTCTAAGCTTCATGATGATGATAAGGAAGAGGAGGTGATAACAATGATAGTATTTATATTCTTTTTTCCATCAGCTGTTCTTTAGCTGCTGGTTCTGATGCTGCATCTGTGCAAACCACCTTTGTCCAATGCTCATCATGGCAGAAATCCTTGCTCATTGGCTAAAAGCTCATAAACCTGCCAAAAGCCAGCGCTTACCTCTTTCCCAAAAGACCATATTCGAGCAAGCGTAAATGAACATAACTCTGTGAGTTCTCTTAGCCAAAGTGACAGGCAGGCCAAGAGCAGAAGATCTCCGTTTTCTTAACTCGGCACACTGGATTTGGATGATTTAACTATATATAAAGGTAGCACTAGGTTGATTTGGAAGATACATTTTATCAAGTTGTCAGCTTTCCAGGGCCAACTGTTTCAGAATCACTTATAAGTAAACTAGAAAATGATTTGGATTGTAGGAAATTTAAACCTTACTTTCCCAGAATGTTGCAGCAAATAGCTGAAAAATAGACATAGAATCAAATTCTGAAATTAAAGTGTTCTGAGTGTGTGTCGCTGGCAGTGAAATGCAGTGTGACCTGATGGATTGGAAAGAAGCATATGGAGTCGGGGGACTTTGGAAGTGACGTCCACTCCAGCAGCAGAATATAAGTGATCTTAGCAATCACAGAGAGGAGAGACCAGCACTTTGGGGCTCATGCCTCTCCCTACCCCACTAATTTGCCTACCTGCTACTTCCTAGGGGTAGGGAGGAGACTCTGCCTATAGGAACAAGAAACTCAGTGACATGGGGACAAAGGAGAGGGTCAGCCCAGCAGAGAATTGCTACACCATGCTTCCCTCCCAACTCTGTCCAGCTGCCGGGAAGAGAATGAAGAGCCTCTAGGGACAGAAAGTCTCTGTGTCAATGAAAATGAGCAATAACTAAAACACCAGCTGGTGTCATTTATCCACTCAGAAACTCTCACGGTAGCTGTGCCCTTGGTTCACTCAGGCAGTCTTTGAGTAGGATTAATCAGAAGCCCACTGAACAGGACTTCTTTGAAGACTTACAAGTACCTCAATGACAGGAATATTCATTACACTTCTGGGCTCTGATTTTTAGCTATAACCTTACTCAACTAAAATCCACAGTTAGCTGCATTTATAGCCTTGAATAAACACACACATAAATAACCATTGTGGACAATGTTCTGGGCTTCCTAGATACCTCTTTCTCAATTCTGTGACCTTCTGGCTACCAAAGTAAGGTCAAGTACCTCAGGCACTACTTCCATCCTATAGTGTTAGTTAGTATTCCTATTCTGGTTTTGCCAGGGTAAGTACCAAACCCAGGGCTTTGCACACACTAGGTGAATACTCTGCCACTGAGTCACACCCCAACCAGATAAGCTACCCTGATAACCTTAAGGTGCCACAAGGCACAAGCATGATAATAATACATGGTCCTGCTGACACTGTATTCTAAGAGGGCTACCTGCATCCCATTCGTTATTCATTCCCAACTCCCATTCCCTGGTGCACTTTGGGATCCAGTAAACCAGAAACCCCCTCGCTCTGTTGTTGCATCTGTGCATAGTTAAGGACATGGGATTATCCACAAGAGCCCATTACAACCATGAGACTGCATCTGAAGGAATTATGTGAATCCAGCATTTTCAGAAGCCATATATCTGCCTTATTGGAGAGTTAGATAAAAATAGAAGCCACAGGATAGGATCAGGCTTGTCACCTTTTTAAAAGAAAGGGTCATAGATATTGCATGGCCATTGGATGGCAGGGGATGTGTCATAGAAGTCTCGGTACAACAAGCTCTGTAAAGCTCAATTTATCTAGTTCAGAGAACTGAGAGCTACATCAGCTTGTCAGGGATTTGAACTTGTGGTCCCAGGGACTCCTGGTCTAGGGAAGCTAATGGGGAGATGACTAAGTCATTGCCACTAGCTAATGGGCCCCCAGAGAGGATTCATGTGATCAGAATGATTTACTGATTAACGCTGACCTCTAAAACTACTTTAGGACAGGCACTGGAAACATAAAACCACTTTTACTGTGCAATGGCTCAGGCTGCTTTGTAAAATGCCATGTGGGACTGAGATCAATCATTGCTAGACCTTGAAGCCTCCTGACTTCCCTTAGGAAAAGAATCTTCTAGAAGAGGCAGAAATCCAATGTTTAATAGCAGAGAAAGCAAGGTCACTCAGCAGTTTATCTGGGATCATAATGAGCACTCAGAAGACAGAACTCCCCACTTCTCATAGAATGGAATATTTCTTGGAAAACAAGAGGTAGAAAGAATCAACTACACATTGTCCACAAGACGTAAATTTCATCACTAGAAGAAAAGTCATAACTTCAATTTTATGAATTATCTCACAATTTTTCAAAAGGTGTTGTAATGAAGTTTTGACACAGAATTCCAACAAGTATAGTGCTAGATATAACTCAGTATTCACATAGGTTAATTAGTAGAGAAAATTCTATAGATGTGATGAGGACCTGAGAGAAGCAATAAGGAATAGAGCAAAACAAATGTATCCCATTGTATAGAATGCCAACTCAAAAAAAAAACAAAAACAGAACACACACTTCTGCAAGAGGATGGCTTTTCTTACATCTCTTCTTGTCTACTCCTGAAAGGTCTCTCTTTATCAATAATTACCTATCTCTCCTGAATACTTAATTTCTTTACTAGAACGCTCTTCTCAAACCTTTACTACCAAAATCCAATCCCTTCATCTTTCCCACAGATTCCCCTTCCAACTGTTTCTTCTCTTCATTGAAAAAATTCTTAGATGTTATATACCTTTGGCTAGATCACTACTCATCCCTGACACTCAATATTTCCCATCTCCATTTGGCTGAGAAGATCTCTGGAATAAGACACATTCAGAAAGCCTGGTTGGCCATGCACTGGAGATCTTAATTTACACATTTTCCTTAACTTCTTTCATTGTTTCTCCTTGGCAGTTGGATTGATGACAGGATACCCTAATGTAATTGCTGTAGGGATGGGATGATTTGATCATGTGTCCAAAAAAAAAAAGCCCTCACTGCTATCATGATATGTGACCAATTGCAATTGTGTTGGATATAAGTCATCAATTCCACATGAGTGAAAAATGAACCAACCCACTGAAGTTCAATGGCATGAGAAGGCCCTGACAGGCCTTGGGCTCCAGAAGGAAAGTAGGGGAAGCCAGTTTCTCAGAGGTGTGACCCTGCCATGTCTGCAATACTCAAGAAGAATATAGACTTGGGAAATGGTAAAGATTTTTTTTTTTACAAATCATATTAAATGATCATTTTCTCTGAGATCTCCTACCAAAAAAGGAGACATTTGAAGGATAATTGACCATTTCTATGGTGTATTAGAAATCCAGAGACCATGCAATCTATGAGACGTACTAAGGTGTGCCAGACCATAGGCAAGCCATGGGGTAATTACTCTCCAGTGACTACCTCCACTTAAAGGTATTCTTTTGTTTAGAAAATAAAGATCCGTTATTGTTTCATTAAAGTATCACAGATTGTCTTTGCAATCCAGAAGCTTGTTTCTGTGGCTGGATTAACACTTGAATCTTACTCATCTGGCTGCTGAACTGTTCCCTTTTCAGAAATGTAGATACCATCCAAAATTTTTCTGATATCCTTGTTTTTGGCTGTTGTGGCTTCCTGAATCAAAGCAGCTCAATGTCATTTCCTTCAAGGTTTAGCTTATCTTTCTGGGCTTGAGATACTGAACAAGCAACACCTGCCCCCATACGAACTCAGAGGATGCATTTTTTCACCCAAGAAATTCAAGATTTCAACAGGAGACCCATTCTCCTGAAAAACGAATGATGTTGATGGGTAAGTGAGCACACATGGACCTCATCTTGTAATGGAAGACCAACGCGCACCCCTCGATCATGTTCTGTACTTGGCTACAGATCGTGCCCACAGTGGCCCGTTCCTTTCTTTTCCCCCACCATTTGTCAACCCGGAGCATTTTCTTTTTCTTCCCAAGGAGACGGAGTTCCACACTGATATGGCTGAGGTCCCTATTCATGGTTCCTCGGGAGCCCTTCACAATAACTGAGCATAAAAGGGGGTGGTGTCAACATTTTCTGGAATGTTGACAGTTTGATTTCTAAGAGTGATCTTCTTGTGGGAGATGTGGCAAAGAGCTACAGATATTTTTTGAACAGCAATTTTCCAAACAATCTACATATTTGTGTACAATTTGGGGACAGATAAAATATGAAAACATGGTGAAGAAAAGAACCTAAAAGAAACTGAGGGAAAGCACAACTAATTTTAATGCTATCAACAACGTAGAGCTCTGGGGAAATTGCCATGAAAATCAAAGGAAATATGACTCTACCTTGTGATTACTAGATTTTTCCAGTTATTCAAAAG
The DNA here is from genome assembly GCA_004027165.1 of Ctenomys sociabilis. Taxonomy (NCBI): domain Eukaryota; kingdom Metazoa; phylum Chordata; class Mammalia; order Rodentia; family Ctenomyidae; genus Ctenomys; species Ctenomys sociabilis. The sequence continues at coordinate 34,694 of PVKA01006613.1, read as the reverse complement.
TGATACATTATGCAATATAAGAATTTTGTTTTAAATAGCAGACTCTTCTAGCCCGATATGATTTTATTTCTGATATGTGGCAATTCCAATCTAAATTCTCTTTATTAAAAATTAACTTTTTCATGTACTGTATTTATTCCACAACTTGATTCAGAAGCTAGAAGAACAGAGTAGTTTTCTTTTTATAAAAGGTAAATTCTTTAAAGGTAGAGCCCAACTTGCATTCAGTTTTGAGTTTTCAGTGCTGGGCACCTAGTAGGTGCTGGATTTATCAAATATTATTCAAATATTTATATTTGAAGAAGGAAGGAATATTCAGATGTGGCAAGTTGCTTGGGGTATGGAGTTGCCCTCATAGTTAACCCCCCTAAATATGTCAGCTTCTTTTGCCCACTTTCTGAGAGCCCCTCACTTTTACTGTTGAAATACATAGAATATTTCTCAGGAACTCATGGTCTTCCTTTGTTAGTGAACTTTTACAAAAGGTCATAATAACTGATGTATTTGTTCAATAATACTTCCACATAGAGTGAAAGAATTAATTCAAGCTTAAACTCTTCAATCTAGCAGTCCAGGCTCTCAATGAAGTTTCTCCTTTCACCTCCACCCTCTTCCCTTTTCCCTTTAGCTATTAGTTGAGTGTCTGAAATTGCAGAACTCTGCCTAACTCAATCCTGGGGACTCCAAGGCAGATATAAACCTTTACTCCTCTGTAGCTCCCAGCTCTCTTAACCCTTAACTGACTCTTATTCATTGAATATCCATTTCTGGCTAGCCAGCGGATGTTTTATAAAAAAGACACAATTTGAGAAAACATTGAATTTTTATTGTCACACAGAAGACTTTTTTTTACTACTTTCAAAATTTTGAAATTTGTACTGAGGAACTTTCCACAAACCTTCATTCATCAGCCAAACCCAATTCTAGCCAGCCTCTTCAGCAAGCTCCCTTAGCAATTCTTGGCAAGTTCTACATACACTTTTTATATGACTTCATATTGGTTGTGGAAACAAAACACCTGGAGGCGACTAACTTTATAAAGAAAAGGCATTTACTGAGCACACAGTTCTGCAAGTCCAAGGTCATGAGGTCAGCAATGCTAGGAGAGTGTGCAGGAGGGAGGAATTATACCGGGTGACAGGAAACCACAGGGAGAAGGAAGGCCCATGGTCACTCCTGTGGACACTTCCCAGTCTTCCTAAGGACCTATCCTGTTTATCATCCCGCTACCTCTCATGCGTGGACTCTGGGGACCAAGATCCAATACACAAGTTCTAGGGGAACAGACAACAGCTAACACCCGGCATATTTTATCTCCTTAATTAGACTACATCCATGCAGATGAGCTCCATGTGCATCTCTTCCTGCCTCACACACAAACAGAATTCTGTTAGAACTAAATGAATAGGGGCCTGGGAGATGGCTCAGTGGAACAAGAAATTCCCTGGCAAGTGCAAGGGCCTGAGTTCAATCTGCAGTTTCACAACAACAACAACAAAAAGAACTAAATGAATAGAATAACTGGGTTGCTCATTTCATTTCATGAATCAGCCCAGTGTTTGCCAGCATCTCTTAATTCTACATTGTACCACTAGAATGATCTGCTCAGAGACCACCAGAAGTAAGGGAACTCCCTAATATACCCTTCATGTTCTCCTCCAAACCAAAGCTATTTCAGATATTGAGATTTTCTTTACAAAAATAGGGCATTTTCTGAGGTATAAATCAGGGCAGGAGTTTATGTTTGTTTATTTTCTCCCATTCTATGTCCTCAGCATTCAGAACAGAGATGACACACACAGCAATTACCTAAAAATAAGTTGAATAAATAAATGGTTACTTTAAATGTGCATTAGATCAGTGAACGTCTTTGTGTTTCTATGAATACAGATATGCATAGGTATTTTGAAGTATTTCTAAAAGCATATGCCATATGGAACATTACAAATAAAACTGCTAGCATCAGACATAGGGGTGAAGGAGAGTAAAGGAAGTGGTGAGTGTCATAAAAAAATCTTACTTTTATATAACGCAAAAAAGATGGCAAAATGGAGAAGACATTAACCAGAAATACAAAGTTCTTCTCAGACCAGGACTAATCGATTGGTTGATTCATTGTGGGTGTTTTGTTTTGCTTTGGAATAAGGGAGACTAAACCTAGCACCTTAACACTTAGTTACAGGCACACTACTATTAGTATCAGTATCACCATCAGTTTCAGAGTTAGTATTTGAGACAGGGTCTCACTAAGTTGCTAAGTTACCCAGCTGGGCTTGAACTTGTGATCTCCCTATCTCAGCATCTCAGAGTGCTGGGATAATGGACATGCACTACTACACTCAAATATGAGGCTGATTCATCGGATTTCTGATAGCCTAGAGTTTTATAATGCAACAACAAAAACATCAATACAAAAAAGAAAACCAAGGGCATATGAAGTGTGCTGGAAAACCTAATTTCATTGTTGCTGAGCTTTATTAAGTAATATTTTTGTTTCTAAAAAGCAGTTGTCTTTTTCTCTTTTCATTAGTTACCAGAATTAATTCTTTCTCTTCCTCTAAAGTAGACTTGCAGCTAAATGCACAGAGACAACTACAAGGCTGCAAACACTTTCCTGCAGTTTGTCACTACCTCTTCTGCTTCACAGACGGGATCAGCGTCACAGTGCAAGGATGACATATACCTTTTTTCTACAGGCTCATCATCTGATATTCTTCAAGACGAGAGAAGACCTGTACCTCTTTGCGGAGGTGGAAGATAGGCCTCCAGCCACAACGCCAAACCTCTGTACTTCAGTACAAACCATTTATGTTTCACAAAATGGGGCAAGAAAGGGAGTCATACATTAGGAATGTTTTGGTGTTTGCTTAAGAGACCAAGGTTTGTTTTGATTTTGTGAAAATACCAATCTTCTTAACAGCATTCCTGAATTCCACCTATAAACACATTTTTAAGCAACACAAATATTTATTCTGCTTATCATTAATAATGCATTGTGGAGCTAAGAGCCAGAGTTTAAGACCACACTATCTCATTTTTATCTGCAGTGTATTAATATAGATGCTTTTAGAAAATAGGACAACCATTTAGGGTAGAACTAAAAAGCATCAAAGATCTCTTTTAAATATAAAAGAATATGGTACAACCTCAGTAAAATGAGGCCATCAGTATTTTGAAGAACAAATAAATCACAAAGCTCTATGCTTAGGCCTTTCCCCCTTTCTTCACCATAATCCCAACGTGTGAGGAGGCCCTGATGTCAGTGTGTGAGCTGGGACTTGAAAAAAGTCCTAGGCAGGTGGTAGATGGGAGGCTTTGCCCATAGAGGAAAGGAAAATTTCCCCCAGACTCCTGCTTCCTGATACTTGAAATCCAAATCAAGTTGCTTCATGAAGACTTTATCTGTCACTTGGACATATGGCAAAGAAGGGTGAGGTTTTGCACTGGTGACAAGGTCGACTGCATTGCTCTCTAGCCACAAAAATAGGGGACACATGTGCCACTTGGAGGGCCACAGAACACAGGTGCTGAGTCAGGGCCCAGAGGCCTACATGGATCAAGCAGGAGTCCTTGCAGCCAGAGGTAGGGGAAGCGGACTCAGCGACCTTCCCGTGCACACCTCCACACTGTCAGTTTCTTGACCAGCTTCTGATTCTGTACCCAGACTCTGGTCATCTCTGCAGGTCTGCCAGAGGATCTGGCCACTTCTGTGTGCACTCAGGGTAAGTCACAAGTGCAAGAGCAGGGCAGAAACACATCTGTCCACCTTCTCCTTGCAGTAGGCAGAATAACATCCCCTTTCTAAGTTTTCCTCTTCCCTCTCCTGGATCTTGGGTACTCTGTGAGGAAAGGGGTCCTGTAGAGGTGATAAGGTTCTGAAATAAGGAAACCATTTTGGTTTCTCTAGATGGACCCTAAAATGAAGGAAGTAGAGACAGATTCGAACACACACACATGGAGGAAACATGCTGCTTAATAAGACAGGAGTGACATGGCCACAAACCAAAGAGTGACAGCAGCTGCTGGAAATGGAACCCCTTTGATTTGAGACTTCTGGCTTCTCTACCCCAAGAAAGTACTTCTGGTTTTAAACTCTTCAGTCAGTAGCCCACACATCTCTGTGCCTCAGCTGTTCTAGAACTAATTGCAACTGCCACTAAAAGGAGGCTCGTTAGCCCCCAGCCCTTAGCACATGTCATTTCTTCCTCCAAGAGACTCTTATGAATCCCAAATCAAGAGATAAAAGAATGCTAAGACAGAAAACAGACATAAACTTGAATTCTGTGCCTAGATTGGAAAAAATAGAATGTATAGATTGCAGCCCTGTCTTAGCTCACATTGTGTTGCTGTAATGCAATACTTCAGACTGGTGAAGGCACAAAGGAAACAATTTCACTTAACTCAGTTCTGGAGGCGCACGGGCACGGTGGCAGCATGATGAGGTTCTTCTGTCAGATCACAGCTTGGCAGAGTGCATTACATGGTTTGGCCTGGTATCTCTCCCTCTGTTAGAAGGTCAACAGTGCCACCATGGAAGGTCCTATTGGATCCTTCTCTGACCCTAATTACCTCCTCAAAGCCACACTTCGAACCCATTAACCTATGACTCTTCCAATACATGAGATTTGAGAAACACAATGCACACTGGAGCAAGCTCTTATGCATTTACAGTGCTCCATCAGTTACAAAGAGCATCTCCCTATCCCATTCTGATCCTCACAAAGACTCAGTGATATAAGAAAATGTAGGTATGAGAGTACTAAGGCTTATGAAGTGGGTCTCCTGACAGCCATTAACAATAGCATTGGTTTCTGACTGTGTCTGCAATACTCTTCTCGAAAAATGGCATCAGCATCTGACTCTCAACCCTCATTCAAGTCAACCAGCTACCAATTGTCCTTAAGTCTTTCCTAAAAGCTGAACAGCCATTTGGCAAATGCCAGACTCTGATGTCTTTCCAGAGGAATGAACTTGCAAATCAAGAAGTGGAAACTCACAGACCAAACCGGGAACACATGCCACTTCTCTCCCATCCTCTCTCCTGGTACTAAGAAGCAACACAGAACTACTCTACAGCCTGCCCTGCTTCAAAGAAATCCTCTTTTGCATGCAAGTAAAAACACTCCAGGCCAGCTTCTGACTTGGACATCCCCCAGGAGGACTAATCTGAGTTAGAGTAGCAGAAATATTGAGGTTTGGAATGAGCCAGAGTTGCCCAAAACGGGGCAGTGTGGCTTTTAGAAATTTACAAAAAGTGAAGTAAAACACATAACAGAGCTTTTGTTGGAAGAACTTCTGTGGAAAACAACAATAAGAACAACAATATCTGGTGGCTCCTCTTATAGGTCAGGTAGCAGATAATACCAGCAGAGAAGAGGAGAGCTACATGGTAACTCACAAATTCTGTAGCAAAACAATACCTATTAGCACCAGACTCCACGCCTTGACTCCTCAGATGCAGGCTTTCTGAGGCAAAAGTTGTTTCTCATACCGTACATGAATGAAGGCAATACAAGAACCTCCCCCATACCCCCAAGTTCCTCCATCATCTAGGAATTCTGATGGTTCTATCAGGGAGAATAACCTCTTGGCAAACTTCCTGGGATGGGTAAAACGGTACAGCTTCACACACAGAGCTAGTTTTGTGATGTGCAGTGTGTTATGCAAATGCAAATGCCTCGTTCAAAAATTAAGAAGTTTGAGATGGTGAGAAGAGAACATTCTGTGCTCAGGCCTGTGTCTCTCCATATTGCTGACCCTGCAGTGAGTGAGAGCTCCCTCCCCTGACCGGGGATAAGTTATAACTAGCTGGATTGAAGCAAGAGGAGGGGAGGCAGGGGAGGAAAGACTCTAAAATTGTTACTCATGATGTGAAAGAGAAAAATGTGGGGCAGGGAGGGTTTCCCAGTCAGACTACAGGCCAGCAGTTTTGCCTGTAAACTTGCATCTTCTCATTTCTCACCACCACCTACCAGTAGTAAGTATAATGCTATCCTCATTTCATAGACGAGGAAACAGGTTCATAGGAGTCAATTTTCTTCTAAGGGCTAAAGTCTAAATGCTTTGTTTCCATTCACTGCATAATACTAGTCCTTTCCATTGACCAAGCTGTGGAAAAATAGCACTTAGAATAATAGCAAGATATCCTAGATCCTGGTATACTCTGTTCGAACTACAACCTTCACATAGCCTAGGACTTGCCTCTGAAATGTAAGCAAACTTTCTTTGACTTGACCTTTAGTTCTCGGGACAGCACCTACCTTGCTTGTTTATGTGGCCATGACACATTCTAGTTTCTTTTAGGACAAGCATTACTCCATTTCCTTCACCTCCCTATAGCTTATTTTTCCACTTTCCATAGTGTTTTAAATTTTTACACTTTTACATTTTGGTTTTATCAAATCAACCTGGTAGTTTTGCATGCATTTTGATTGCAATTATATAAGAACTATTAATTTGTGGGGAAAGCATCATTTTGTTTTATAGTACTCCCATTCAAGAATATAATACACATTTCCACTTATTCAAATCTTCTGTATTGCTCAATAAAGCTTTGTAGTTTTCTTTATAAAGATGTCACACATGCCTTGTAATTCATAGTTTTATATCTCCTAACATTTTATTGCTGTTACATAGAAATGCCATCGATTCTTATATATTTATCCTGGCCATTCACTTGTGATGAACTGCTTATTAATTCAAAACATTATTTAGTTGTTGCTCTGAGTTTCAAAGGTGTGTCTCATCATAGTGCCATCCCAGAACCATAATTTTCACTCCCTTTTCTCTGGTTATTCTTATTTTTATTGTCTATTGTATTTCCTGAACTTTCAGACAATGCTAAATAAGAGTGTTGACAGTAAGAATTCATCTCCTGTCTCTGGTTTAAATGGGAATACTTCTGCTAGCTCACAGTGAAGTATAAGGTTGGCTCTTAATTTCAGATATCCTTTATCAGGTTAAGTATATATCTTCCTATTCTTAGCATTCCAAGACTCTTTTTTTAAAAAAATCAAGAACACGTATTTAATTTTATTGAATAAAATGTCAGCACTGAGTGATAGCAACATTCTTAAAATTAGTAACCGTACTGATCTGATGCATTATACTATATATTTATTAATACTTAAATACCATTAAAATCCTGGGATTTGTATTGATGAATATTTTAATGTACTGTTGGGATTTAGCTTCCTGATCTTTTATTTACATGTTTTACACTCTTAATTGGTCTGCTAAATACGTACTTCCTGTGGTGACATACCAGTTATTACCACACTGTCTTATAAGTAAAAGTTTTATTTTGTTTTATTTTTTATGGGTAATAAATGAAAAAAAAAGGCACAAGGAAAAAAATGTTATAGACTATCATGTTGCAATGCTGTATATGGTTAGATTTCTAAATTTCTGTGTAAAAATATGTGTATATTCGTATTTTTTAAATCTTTTTTCCCTCATATTCTATAAGGACATAAAGTTCAATACATCAAAACTTCATGGAAAATGGTAGTGTTCAACATCATGCCTGAAATGTTTGATATTTAGGCAGATGTTAGGGTAGACCAAACTGCATATGTTGCAGGGTAATAATCAGCTTCTCTCTTCTGTAGGGTTAACAACCTAAATTCACAGATCAAAAATCGGAGAAAAGGAAGGAAGGCAAGGTCACCCAACATTTTGGTCCTAGCCTTTCAAGGTCAGGGAAGACTTAGGACATAGGACAACCTGCACTGTAACATCATGGAACTCAGTTGTGCCTCAAATTTTCTGATCAAGGAGATTATGGAGCCACAGAGGAATGTGATTGATGATCTATAGTGTGCCTAAGGAGAGTCACATGGAGAGAAAACTTTGTCTCAGGCTCTCACAGCGAGCAAACTGGTCAAGCAATGGCTGTGACTCATCCACATGGCTGGCACTGATAAAGGATCTACAAAGTGCAGTACAGGGTTACAGGATAAATCCTGAGGGAACTTGGCTGCCTTATTAGATGCAAAAGTTACATTTCTTGTTATATAGTTCTTGCTTTATCTTGGTCTTTACCATCCAGCAGAAAAGTATAAAAATGAGATACATAAAGTAAAGCCATATTAATATGCTGAACTGTAAAAGGCTCTAGTCAACAAATTTTGTGGATAATCCACTACTATTATGGACTTCTGGACTGTGTTGGAGTATTTTGCTAAATTCAAGCACCTATAAGTGAATGCCAATAGAATACTCATCTCTGACAGGACTAAACAAAAAAGGGGAATACAAAGGAAGAACCATTTTATATTTGTATAAACAGAATAGTTAGGATAGATATGCAGCTATTTTCACTTAATGCCATGAGAAGAAAGATTTGTCTTAACAGTATTTGGACAGAAGACCCTGTCTGCTTCTTGTACTACGGATAACCAATAGGAAGATGTAAAATATATTAGTTATTGAAATTGTCCTATTAATCAGCTTTGAAACTGTCTCATTGATATTTGTCTCTCAATAAAATAATTTAAAATAAAATCTTTTATAATAGATGCAGTTGGTTTCTCTCCCTTGTCATGGAGATTATCATAGTTTGATGTGCCAATTTATAGAAAGTTAATCCAAGAAGGCCTGAGATTTTCAGTGGTTTGGGTCACATCAAAGCCCTCTGAGTGAGACACAGTGAGCACCTAATTCACTGATCATAATGGTTTTCTAATAAATCATCAATGTTGCCAAGATTTTCAAATTTCCTTGCATAGATTTTTTAATATATTTATCAAAGACTGTCTTATTAGTACCTCCAAGATCAGTTTTCTGAATTGAATTGTCTTTTCTGTTTGTTTTTAGCTCTCAACTAAATTTTACTCCTGTCTTCATTTTTATTTCAGTCTATAAATAGCCTTTCATTACTCTAATCATAACTTTTTAAAGATTACTACCTATTTCATTTATTTTTATTCATTCTTTTTATTATGAAAAATCATGCAATTATGAACTCAGGTTTGACCAGAGTCTTGCCTACATTCCCTGAGTTGGTTTAGTACAATTGTGAAGCTTTAAAAAGACAAAAGGATCTATTGATACAGAGCCTGTGGAGCATGACTCAAGAATCCATACTTTGTGAGAGTCCCATGGGTGATTCAGCAGGGGTTGAACAATGTTGGGGTAAGGTAGACAGCCACTTTCAAAGACTTCAGAAGGCTTTAGGCACTACATGAAAGAATTTGGATCTTATGCCATTGAAACAGGAAGTCATCAAGAAGTCTGTAGCAAGATAAAGTTTAGATCCAACCTTCAGAACAGATCTCTGGAGCTCCCATGTGAAAAATAGAATGAAGAAATATATAGAGAAAATGGCACTAGCGTTATCCCTTGTCACCATTACCATTATCACAATCTATATGCCACATAGCAGCAGTTCTCGAAATGTGGCCCAGGCCTGCAGCACCTGCATTGCCTGGGGAAGTACTAAAAATAAAAAACTTATTGGGCCTACTCTGGCCTACTGAGAGTGATTTTTTTGGGGGTGTGTAGCTGGCTCAGGCGACCTTAAGGGTGGGCCTGATAATGCAGGTGGAGGTGGGGATCAAACTGCAGTATCCTGTGCCCCACTGCATTTGCATGAGCAGGAACTTAAACAATTGAGCTAACTGGTAGGCCCCCAACTCTGGCCCTACTGAGTGAAGAGGTCTGGGTTTTTAAGAGTTTCCAGATGATCTGCAGAGATGTTAAAGAAGCATTGTCTTATGGTTACTCGTTATTCAGTGATAAAGTATTTGGTATTTTCTGTCAACTACAGAATAAGGTACACTCATTCATTTTAAGGTGCTCATAGAATATCTACAGTCCCTTCTCATGATCATTTTGACTTTGTGGAAGAGCTAGAAGCCAGGCAGTGCAAGATCCAATGAATGGGAGCGCCTGTCATGTTTTGACAAACCTACTTTTCTGACGGATGGCAGTGGCCATCAGTATGCACCATAGCTTTGATCACACCTTGTGAAGACAATCACCCATGAGCTGTGCACTGTAGTCATTGTGATCAATCTCCCCTCCCTCAGGTTGTGCAAGTGCTGCATCTGAAGTTATACCTGCTGCTCCACTCCTATGAGTATCAGGTTGATATAATAGGGAATGAGGCAATGTTGTCATGGTCATAGAGTATACATTCTATTGGCTGAGATAGCTTTCCAACTGGCAAACCACTAAAAGCATAATGTCATGTCAAAGGATTTGGAAAAAATTAAACAAAATACACTATAAGAAAATATTGCATATTCCAATCCCTGAGTATATTCATCAATGCACCCACAATTTAAAATCTAGTAAGTAAAGAGATCTAACCTTTTCCTCACACCCATTATTAACCAGTCATGATAGATGCTGGACACAGGCATGGCCCTGTTACCTCTTACCTCACACCTCAGAAATGAGTAATCAGTGTGGGTACACATAGGCGACAGGTAGCAGCCAACTTGGACACTTAGTCACCTGGTTGACCTGCCTAGGCTTTTTTGACCTCAGTATTTTGCAAATAATGGAAAACATCTGTGTTGGAGTGTACATTTGACAAGTAGATAGATTCCTGCTTGTGGGTAGAACTGTGGGGTACAGTAGAATGTGATGCTTCATGAAGACGGTTGACTTGTTCCTTTTTTACAAGACTACACAGCACATCTGTTAAAGATAACATAGACAGACATTACCATAGCATCACTTTAAACAAGCTACATACACTGCTCTCTTCCCTGTCAGCAATGAAAGAGTCAGTTTCTGAATCTGTTCTAGAGAGAAGAGTAGCTGAGGAAAAGAATCATGTTTTAAGTAGATGAAGTAAAATAGTTCTCATTCCCTTTTCTCTTTCCCGATCCTCTCCCCAAACCTATCTTCATAAATGCAGCCTAAAGGCTTCAGGCTACTCTTACCTTCTCCATTTTTGTCAGATCAATGACAAGTCATATTAACAGCAGTGTTTAATTCTATCAATATGTGACCAATTGTGTTAGATTGTTTGGCCATTGATTTCACTTAGTGCTACAGTTGAGTCTGAAAGGAATTGCTTTTCCTTCCTGTACCTCACACAGTGACAAATGCTGAGCACTGACTTTTGCCTGGCCTGCACACGGGGTTCCAACTGCACAGCACTGAGCTCACACACCAATACCAGCAGCACAGCACAAATGCTGTCTCTGAAATCACAAGGTCATCATTCACCCCTTGAATTAACTTTGAAAGAGATATGGCCTCCAAATGAGCACATAAGAGATTAGAAATGAGAAGTACTCTGAATTAAGCAACTGAAAGAAAATTCAATAAATCAGCTGGAACACACACGTGCACATACACACATGTGGAGTTATGAACAGATTTGAAATTTCAGACGATTTGACTGTGATGCACTTCTATTGCTTTAGCCCTACAGTTTTATAAAATAGCCAACCCAATGATTTTTGATCTTGAAATAGGGTTATTACCCCTACAACCTCTGGTTCTCTCTATCTTATTCACCTATTTTTTCCTTGGATTCCAAACTTAGGAAAGTGAAGGAAATTTCTCTCTAGCCAGCAAAAGGAACTTCTTCGTTGTCTAAATTAAAGATCAAAAGACAAATAATGTTAGTTATATCCTAAACACCAACTCACAACTTCCTAAATTAGTAGATTTGTCAAGGTATACTTCAGGGCACCCAAAAGACTCATAGCACACCCAGCTCATTGATGATGAGGGTAGCTCTCTAAGAGAAAGGAGATCCCAACCCCCCTAGGTGACCTTAGCTTTAGGGACCTTGCTGCTGACCCAACTGAGTCATGGTCAATTGCTCTTAGAGCAAGCAGCCCTCATGTGGCTAGGTGGTCAGGAGGAATAGTCCCCTGAGCACAGTGAGGCCCTCACACAGCACGTGACCACCAGAGTCCTCAGTCCTCATGAGCTGCTACTGCACTCAGCTTATCAATTTACTTGCAAATGGCCCCCTGAAGTATTAACCCAGGTTAATTATTCGTCAAATATGATTATGCAATGGTAATGTAAAAAATCGGAAATGTGGGATGGAATTTTTCACTCCAGCGGTTTGGCAATTGTGGCAGCTGGTGAAGTTGCTGGAGTAATTACCAGGCCATTCCAGCTGGTGGATCAGCACTCTGGTTCAGGAGGGGAAGGGGGGGAAAGCAATAAAGGACTAGAGGAGCAGGAATGTGAGCCGTGCCAATTGACGTGGGGAAAATTTCACAGCTGCTGGTGGTGATAAATGAGAAACGGTGGCCCTACTTCTAATCAATACATGTAAATGCTACTCATTACAGCCTTTATACACACTTCTCAATTAGCCTTTCCTCCCACTGGTAACAAGGAATGTCATGCTTTCTGGACTGTGAAAGTGGTTCGGGCCCAGCTCACCTGCAGCCAGGAGAAGCAGTCACTGTGTTCCCAGCATCTGGCAGCAGGTGGGAATGGAAAGGAAGGGCCAGATTCCTTCCCAAGGCTGTCAAATCCCAAGTGTGGCCTTTACATTAACAGTCCCTCTAGAGATACCACTTGCTCATGGGGAGATGGGGCACTGATAACCCATTCACACCCTACTTAGCACCTAAAAGCTTCAGATGTGGTCTAGACGACATTTTTAAAACAGATTACTTTTTTTTCCCCATAAAATAAAATTTAAAATTTTTTCCAGTTGATTTTCCAGGTCATAAATTTTATTACAATCAAATGATCTCTCCACACATCTATTGTATGTGAAGCTTTTAAAAGCACTCTATGGGATTCTCTGATTTGGTGTGAGTAGTTTTATTCTAATACTGTGATCTGGAAAATTCCAAGCTATTTTGAGCTGAGTTCAGCATGTTCGTTGTACCCTCATCACACCTCTTGAGTGATTTCTTCCCAGTTCTAGTGCAGTTCCAGGCATTATAAACTAAGTCAAGGGTCTAAATCTGGCACCCTGCTTTTAAGAAGCTAAGTCCTCCAGGAAGCAAGCAAGCGTGAACTTCCAGAGGGGAAGCATTTTTTTGCCTTCCGGGAAGCTGAAAGTGTTTCAGTTTGATTGCTTTTGCTTCTTTTTTAATTCTTCTGATATGAGACATAAGTTTCCTCATAATTAATAAAGTAAATCTTATAGAAAAAACTTATTAAAATGTGCCCCAACACACACACACACACACACACACACACATCTTCCTTTCCTTTTTAAAAAATAATGTTTTACTCAGGTCCATGCTGTGAAAAATTATTTAAGTAATTATAATAATTATGTTAATGATATTTGTGTATTTTTTTGAGACAGAATTTTGATATGCAGTCCATGCTGGCTTTGAACTCACACTGTAGCTCAGGCTGACCTCAAATTCATGAGGCTTCTTGCCTCAGTCTCCCAAGTGCTTGGATTACAGAAATGCACCAGTGGAGCTGGGCATGGTGGCACACACCTGAAATCCCAGCACTTGGGAGGCTGCAGCAGAATGATAGCCAGGAACTCAAGGCCAGCCTGGACTCCATAACAATATATCTTGCCTCAAAACAAAAAGCAAACCCAAAAGGCCCTTGGAAGTTTGAACGCTATATGACGCAAAGTAAATTCCTTTAACTCTGTTAAAAATAATATTAAAGGTCCAAAACTTTCCCTATTCACCTACAATTGAGCAACATTCTGACACACACAAATTTTGTCAGTAGTTTGAGAATAAGGAACGGTACTATGGCTGAAGAGTGATTAGCATTAAATGTTACCAAAAGCCCATTATCTCCCTATCAAATATGTAAGTTAGCTACCAGTTAAACTGAGAGCAAGAGATGGGATGGGGCAATCAGTTATACCTCTAAAGGTTTTCCACAAGATAATTTACATTTCAGTCAGTTCAGGGCAAATATTACTTAGTTGGAATTCAGAGGGCATTATTTGTATGCTTAGCACTTTATTTTAAACAAAAGGATAGGGCCACAGAGATAGCTCAGCAGTCTAAGTGCCTGCCTGTCAAGCATGAGGACCTGGGTTCAATCCCCAGTACCATATGACATCTTGGCCTGTCCCCAGGCATGCTGAATTGACCACCAAGACCAAATGTAATCCCAGCACTAGAGAGGCTGAAAAGAGGAGAATCACTACAAGTCTGAGCTGTGTAGAGAGACTCTGTGCCAAATACATAAACAGGAGGATACAGTTGTGAGCAAGAGAAGCACAATTTCCCCTCTCATGAAGTTTGGGATTCTAGCCAGTTTCCCTGGTACCCTAAATCTTGAGGTTCCTTCCCCCAGAAAGCTACTCTGCAAAGGCAGGAAGTGACAGCCAGACACAACTTGAGGACAGTTTTTCTCATGGAACTAAGAAATAACCAAATGAGATCAAATCGAGTTGAGAGACTTCTGAAATCCTTAGCTGGTCTTTTATTCATTGTGAAGTCCTGAGGCAGCTTCAAACTCCTACCTTTTCAGGTATGTTTATTTTTATCATGATATTCAAAAACAATATCTACTCCTATCCTGATCCTGGATTTCACTCTAACTGCATTTAGAAAGAGTCTTTTACTAAATAGGAATGTTGGCAAGAGATTTGTTCCTAGAGTCCAACCTACTACCAACAATTTCAGTTGAATTTCTTTTCAGAGGTAAATGTACTTTCTTCACTCTGCAGAAAACTTAAATCAGAGAGCAGGAATAACTTTTGATTCTAATAGAAGATAAGAAATGGCTTTTATATAGCTTCCAGGGTGTCTGAGAACACATGACGATCACAGATCCAAGAAGCTAGATATCTTTGGCTTTCTTGTTTCCTTTGTGATCTATACACTAAATAAGAACAAAATATGACCAATTTCATCTTGCACACATTCTTCACTGAGGATAATCATATTTTTGTGTATATTGAAAGTAAACTAGAGTCCTGTATTTACACACCAAGAAATCCAAATTTACAGTCTGTGTACAACACTTGCTATTGATTTCCGTCAAATTAAGATACATATCTACTCTAACCCATTTATGTATAATAGCCTGTGTGTCCCAATTTTTGCTAATGTTCCAATTAGCCACCTAATCTCTGTATCAGCCCTAACATGTAATTCACGTCAGTATTCACCTTTTCTACAGCTGGCAGGCAAAATTCACCATTAGTTGCTTGGTTAATAATAGCACTGTTTGAGTGGAGTTCAGAAATGTCATTTTGCCCCATACTGCATCTAGTTTTGAAAAATTTATAGGTTAAAAGGGAAATGAATCCACAAAAGAAAGGAAAGTATAAATGCATATACACATGTATGATATTTTCCTAGCTACTTCTCTGTAGGCCATACAGATACACTGTTTTAAACTTCTCAGGTAGCTTTCCATGCTATTTATAATCCATTAAAGGCCTTACAGTGGCCTACAGAACCGTAGGAAGTTCACCTTCCTCCTTCAAGGCCTTTGCAGCTGATTCCTGGAACTTTCCCCAAATTCCCACAATTCCAGTGTCCTCTGAGCTAACAACTTTGCAGCCTCCTGTACCACACTTACATCACTCTCCAGGTCTTCATGCCATTTATGTTTCATAATGCGCTTGTCTCCATTCGATAGATTACATATTTAATCTTTCCCTTTCTTCCTGTCTCCCCTAGAAGGTCAGCCTCACAGTTGTCTTTCTCCCACCTACACAGTGTCCTCATTCCATACTGTCCTCATTCCGTACCTAAGACATGATACGCATTGAACATTAGCTGGAATGGGTGAATGAATTTTGTTCATCTAGTCCAAGATACCATCAAGATGCATTTGGGTGTATTTTGGTAGGAACCAGGGCTTCTGCTCAGTCCCATGCTGTGCTAATACTTCAGTTAATTTTATTACTTATTTGTCTGTTCGATATTTTATTTATCACTCTTACATCACTGTTCGATTTTTTATTTATTTTAAAAAAGTAAGAACTAGAACTAAAACAGAAAAAATTGCAAGTGAAACAGATTTTCACTTAACAAAGGAATATGAATTCCATAGTGTTTGTTTTAATACATAGTGTTTGTTATCTTCCAACCAGTTAGTCATATTACCAGACATATGCATGTAAAGTTGGAAGAAGAAGGAAAAAAATGTATAAGAAATTCAGAAGATAAAAAGGAGAAACAGTTGGGAAAAAAAAGACAAAACAAAGTAAAGCATTGACTGCTTCTTTCCATAAACCAGCAGAACTGTACAGTACATTTGTCCAAAGCATCCTGCTCACAACATAGGTCAATCTCTTAACATGTGCTAAATCAAATCAAGATGAGGCTGTCAGTATAAACTATGTTTTAGACTCCAAAAGCCAAGTATGAAAATGAAGATTGTAAAATACTCATTAATAATGATTTGTCTCATAAATAATTTAGTTTGCATGTTGAAATAATAGCATTTTTATGTGAGGTTAAAGAACTTATAAAATTAAATTCTCCTCTTTCCCTTTAGTTTTTTTCATGTGGCTGCTAGAAAATTTTATATTATGTATATGGCTTACATTGCTCAATGGGTAGTGATAGTCTAAAAGTCTACCTGCTTTTAAAATCCTTAATCTATTTCCTTAGCCCACTGATCTAACAAATTACCCTACTTATACTGGATACCAATAAGCACCTTGAAGATAAACATGTGTTGGTATAGATTATAAGAATCTGTGTATCTTTGTATGAGTTTGAGAAAAATTATGCACACAGTCAGTTTTGGCTTTTTCATAATCAGCTTTCAGGTGAAGTGTTTAGAATCTCCAGCGTAATGAGAATTTGCACATTCAGAGGTTAAACAAGGCGTGCTTAGGAAAAGCGGAACCAAAAGAAACAGTCCATAACTCACACAGACCAACTGGACACTAATCTTAATGACAAAGTGCTTGTGGACAAGATGTGACAGTCAACAGTAAACATCTAAATGAAGCAGAGTAATTTGTGCCTATGTTCAGGTCCACTTTTTTTCTTCCTTTCTCCTTCCTTCCTTTTTTTCCCCCTCCTCCTCCTCCTCTACCTCCTCTTCCTCTTTCTTCTTCTCTGTCTCTCTCCCTCCCTCCCTCCCTCCATCTCTCTCTCTCTCTCTCTCTCTCTCTCTCTCTCTCTCTCTCTCTCTCTCTCTCTCTCTCTCTCTCTGGATTGAACCTAGTTCTGTCTCACTGAGCTATATCCCCAACCAAACCCTTTACTTTCTTTTTAAATTTTGATATAAGATCTTGCTAAATTGCCCAAGCTGGACTCAAACTTGCAATCCTCCTGACTCAGCCTTCCAGAGAAGATCCACATCTTAAATTTTTCTGCAACTTCTCACAGTTGTCCTTCCTTGGAAGTCTCCCTGACCTCTAAGCGGTAGCTCTGAGCCAAACCCAAGTTGTTTGGTTTGTGGACCCTGAAGAACCCAGGCTTTGCCTCCCTTGGACCCGTCCTCATCCCTTTGGATGTGAGATGGCTTGCACAGCCTTAGGCAAGACTGAATGCAGTGTGCCTGGCAACCAGGCATCAGCTCACTGTGCAGATGAAGACGGGCCTTCACTGTCTTACGGAAGAGCTGATAATGAGCCAGACTGGAATGGAAGCTGTCACTTTGCATTTCATCAGCGAGAACTGAACAATGTAAAGAAATTAAAAGCTCCCGGTGGCCACAGATCCCATTTCAGTCATTAGCTAGGTGGGAGGGATGGGCCCCATTCAGGAGGCTGGGGCCAGTGGGAGCCTTTGGTCCTTAGGGAATTTGCCGCTAACTCGGCTTTATGCCCCACTTCTTTTGATGCATGCCAAGAACAAATGAATTGCTATTCTTTGTTTTATTATTATTTAGGTCTAGCTACTATGGATGGAGAAGGACAAAAAGGAGATAAATAAAAAGCTAAACAAGAGGAGGAGAGAAAGATGTAGTGCATTAATCTAGCAATTAAGAGACAAGAAAACATATTGTAGCCAATGTATATGCAAAAGTCTATTTGTGTATTCATGTGAAGGATACCGCAACATAGTGAGTTAAAAATATGATTTCTTCATATTTTATTTCTCTCTTTCTCTAATTTTTAAGCCATCCCTGCTGAAAATTATTGAGACTAGCAAGCTCAGGACTGATTCTTATTTCAGGCTCAGAAATATGAAAAAAAGTAATATACTTTTTAACAGAAAGTCTCAGAATATATGCTTCAATCTCAGAGTTTCAAAAAAGGCAGCGAATCAGGCAGAAGGACAGAAGGTTACAGATTAGTACTGGTCATTGCTCAAAGAGTACAGGTTATAAATAATAAAGGAGGGAAGGGTGAAGGACACTAAAATATAACCGGGCCCCACAATGGAATAATCAAAGCAAAGAATCTAATTTCATCTCTAAGAATACCATCTAACACTGAATTTCCACTGTATAAGAATCTCTGCTAACACACTGCTACAGATAAGCAAGTGCCTTCCTCACACATATGGGATTCAAAGTTTTAAGATAAATCATGTAGGAGAGTGTGACTTTGGGACTAACGGTGTCTTATATTTATCACTTGTAAAGAGAATAATAATATTTTTATGGAAGTTAAAGTGCAATTAAAAATAAGAGGAGGATTAAATAGCAAAAATTTTTATATTAGAGTCCAGGATCTATAAATTTATATATGAATTACATAATGCATATAATACATTTACTAGACATCTTATCACTAATTTTTAACATGCACTCAAATTATATCAGCAAGTTTACTGATGTTTCTGTAGGCAATATAAAATTTGCCTTCTGCCATACACAAACATACATATAGAGAAAAACACAGAGAAGGAATACAAAGAAAACACCAAAGCCAGGCCAGAAACTTAAGGATATATTTGTGCCCTGGATCTCATTGTCTCCATAATAATGAACTCTCAGCTTCTGGAAATGCAAGTTTCTTTGCAGAGCTAGGAAAACCTGTATGGTGTAGAAAATGCCTCTGCTCCATAGAGTATTTTTCTCCAGGTCACACGACGTGCGTCCAGAGTGTTTCTGCTTGTTTTGCTATGAGACTTCACCACTGGGTTTTGGTTGTTGTGTGTACCACTAGTGTTTATTTTTATCTGTTCCTGTGCCACAAGGGTTCAGTATGAGCTCCTGGTAGCAGAGAAGCCCCAAGCAGGAATTAAACTCTCCAATCTGTTTCAGAAGCCACTATGGTCACCTGAGTGACAACAGCTATAATGAACAGCAGCTAAGAACCTACATATTGTCTGGGAAGTTATTCTTATTTATTTCAAAACACAGTTGACTATTTCATAAAAAATATAGTTGTCGATTGCCAAATACTGCTTTTGCACTGTGCAATTGCATTTCTGAATGTGTGCAAAGATAAACAGAATTTCCATATCAGAGAAATTTAGCAGCAGGCTGAATTTTATAGCAAACCAACCAGAAATTGCAGTGTTTCATTTCTACTTTGCCTGTTTCCAAGGTGGTGAGACTGAAAACTTCTATCCATAATAATTATTTGAGCTACCCTATCCACACAGACATGAATTGGCCCCACTTTCAATGAGGAATAAGGAGTATGGCATGTTCTTAGTTTCTTAATCATGCATAATCACTGTGAGTAGGCATGTGCATTACTTATATTCCATTAAAAATGTAAATATGTATGCCATTTCCAGATTTCCCAGCCAGTTACTTCATTTTTTTCCTTGACCTATTGAAGCTGCTGAAATGTCAGAGTATATGACTATAAATAAAAGAATAAAAAATGAAACAAAGGTCAGATCAAGGAAAGCTAAGATTGTCTCCAAGAAACAGGAGTCACTGCTAGCAGGCACTACAGTCATCACAGACGTCTGAAAAGTGCCCAAGAGAGTCTGAAAATGAGCAAGAGATAATAAAAGTGTTATTAATTTTGGCCAACCCATAGAAGACAGTAGGAAGCATTTGATTCCCTAAGATCTGAGAAAATTGCCTTTAACTGGAGAGATCTAGGTTGGAGGAGTGGAGGTTTTCACTCAGGCATAACCCACAGAAAATCTAAGATATTATTTCCATTAGCATCCAAGCAAACAAATGTTCTACTTCTTATCAGTCTTCTGAATACCTAGTTCCATGCTTATTAACTTAAGTCTTGGACTGGACTTTCATATTCATCTGAAGGAGCAACCAACCTCCCAATTATCCCAAGGGACTGGGAAATGGGTGTATTCATTGCCACAGGAAGATAAATAGTTTAAGATAGAGCAAATGCACATTCGCTTCATGTACAGCAAAATGAAACAACGCCTTCAAGGGCCCAGGTAATTCACTTACATACCTTGAGCTTTGACTTTTGTCCACCACCAGGACAGCTGATTTATACATTCTGCCTCCTATCTGCTCAGTAGTTATCCATGAGTCTATTTTAACACATGAGGAGTTGATCTGGATGTGCCAGGTAGGGTGTCCTTCACAGGAAGCCATGCTGGGAACTGCATTGTTCCCAAATCCCAGTATGGACAAAGCATGTGAATTTTAGTTACATTCTGAACACACATGGGTAAGTTCACAGCTTAAAGGCAGGTCAGAGCACAACTTTCAGGAAGTGCTAAATCTTGCAAACTACATTCATCCATTTCACAAACAGCTATTTACCAAAAGGCTTAGATGGTAGGTTTAAGAATTCATTATCATTAGGTATGAAAACACACAAAGAATCAGACTTCTCAACTGGGTATATTACCAATGGTCACCATCATTGACTAAACCTGGCTACTAAATATTTGTTTGTATATTGCCCTCTATACACTAAGCTATTGCAGATTAACCCTTTTCTCCAGGGTGGATATGAGGACTTCTCAACAAAAACTGGTCAAGTGCATAAATTAAGAAAGTGGCAAATATCGTATGGGCTTTCTGTAAGAGAATAAACAAAGACTAACAAGAAGTATGTGTTTGGAAAATGATGTTGACTAATCTTTTCTAAGTAGTTGGCGAAATCATTTATAAGCTGCAGTCTTAACTATGCCATGTAGCACAGAGTTCTGGTAAGAAAAAAGGTGGAATCCACAAAATATTAGGAAATGGAAGCTAGAAATTAAGAGGTAAGGAAAGTGTGATAATGTGGATTTTTGCATTTAATTCTGAAGGTGGTATGATTGCCACTTAACAAGAGAGGAAACTGAGGTCCTGAAGAATAAGGAACTTGCCAGCGTTTATAAGTGTATTGGACAGCTCTCTCCTTCTAGGACTAAGTACTCAACATCCACCATTTAGTTTGGCTCACAGTTTCAGGTGATTGAGTCCATGGTCAGCTGGGTCTAAAGCAGAGCCATCATGGTAGAAGGGCATGATGGATAAAGGTGACTTAGTTCATGACTTTCAGGAAGCATAGCCCGGAACAGCACTAGAGAGGAAGGGCTGGGGACCAGATTCAGAGTAAGGTCACACCTCACTGGCCCACTGAGACACTTACCAAAGTGTACTTTACTATTCTCTTGGGAGCCTGCCAAACCAATCAATATGATAATCTAGTTTAACTGTTACTGCTTGTAGCTGGCATAGCTGGGATGCAAACATGGGGCTTATATATGCCAAAGTCATGGTCTTAAAAATAATCTGAGACTTTTAATCTTTCTGTTAGTGCAAGATTTCTCTCTGACTCTGACTCTGTCTCTTTCTGTCTCTCTCTTTCCCTCCTCTATCCCCATTCTCTCTCTCATAGAACTACAACAAAAGCACAAAAGCCTCACAGAGCAGTAACTACCCTTCCTTACAGTTAGACACACTGACTTTTTTACTGTAGGTTGTGGTTAAAAAAATCTTTTCAAAAAGCTTGAAAAATTAGTTGGGTGGCATAACAGAAATGAGTATTGGCTTGAAAAGTGTGTCACTGAACTCAAACTGCTGGTACCAATCCTATCTCCAGTCTGTGACTCCCACAGGTCTGGTATGCCTGTGTGAGACTCTGATGAGGAATGAGGCTTTTGCAAAGAACAGTGAAAAGGTAGGAATCTATGAAGAAAGCAAGATGGAACTGTGTAGAATTTGTTAAATTATAGAGCAGAAATATTCTATGCCCTTCTTTAAAATTCTGAAATAATTCTGTTCCACTTTTAAAAATAAAAAAATGTTGCTGTTGATCTACTACATTGATTTCATCACACTGGATGAAAATCAACATTTTGCTGTCTTCTCCTCCACCCTTTTTCAAAATATTAGCCAGTACCTGATTCATTTATTTATTTTATAAGTATCAAGATATGAACTAGATGAACAGTCAGACAGCTCTCAAAGCATATAAAATACATAAGATAATTACCCTAAATCACAGTATGCTTTTTGATACACTGGACATGCTCGATCCACTCACTGTCCTATTTTTCACTTTATTTATATATTGAGTTTTTCGTATAAGAGAAACTGCAATATTTAAGGTTGTGGGTCTGATTTACTTCTCTTAACATCATGGTCTCAAGGGAGAAATCAATATTTTAAAAATGAAATAAGAATGGAATGGGAATATTTTCAATTTAAAGGTCACCTTGTTGAGAAGCACTTTCTCTTAAGCTATTTTTATCACGATTCTGGAGTGTCTGTTCAATGGTAATATACTGCATTTAATTAATCAACAGGTTAACATGTATGTATAATATTATATTGCTTTTTATTAAAGATGGGATTTTTCATGAAAGACAAAGGTAATGTTATGTTTAGTGTCCTATTTTGATACTATAAATAATTTTAAAAACACATGGCATTATAACCAGATATATTAAAGTTCAGTATAGCAGTCAATTTTTGGTAAAATATTATCATATTTACATAGAGAATGGTCTAATAAGCATGTAACATGATATTTGCCAAACATGAAGAGAAATCTTGGTTTATAATATCTTCCTACCACGTAGTGGCTTAAATTGGCTTGGATTTTGTTTTGTGTCATTTCAAACAGCAACAAAGGACAGATTTGTGCTGCCCGTCCCCAGAGTTTCAGTGTGCCATGACCTCCACTCTCTTCTGTGAACAGAAAACCCTTGGTTTTGACACATTGTATTGCTTTCAAATCATATCTGAATATATTCTTATTAGCTTGAAATAATCCTGGCTTCAAAAAATCAAAGTCATTGCTAATTTATTGAGTCTCAAATAAATATACAATATACAATATAACTACACAAAAATACAATGGATACATGAGTGTATATCAGTTATATTTAGTTATTTTTCTAAAACCTTGTGGCAATTATTAATTGCCCTAAGTCGTAATTTTCTGTCTAGAAATTATTATTATTATTATTTTGTATTTTAGGGAATGGTGTACAGGGTGTTCAAGGTCTCATTACTAGACGGGACTCATGGTGATCCACCTGTTCACAGCCTCCCAAGAGCTGGGATTACAGGCCCACACCACCACGCCCAGTCTCAATTGCCCTCTCAGTGCTCCCTGGGGGCAGGACCAGAAGGGCAGGGCCTGGGATCAACCCTGACCCCCCCCTCCCCCATGCCTGTCTGCAGGCGTTTTACTCTGCTGAGCTATTTGGCCAGCCCTAGAAACTATTTCTTTCAAAACTGTTTGTGTAATGGCTTGGCTACTGTTGAGCACACCAGGTGATGAAGGCCCTTTTGGCCTCGAGACTCCCAGGGACATCCAGGGGTTGGTTCTGAAAGGGACTGGCACCCCTACACCACACACCTGTGAATCCCTTCCACTTTGGGTCAATCCAATTTTACGTCTCTCATGTCATCTCTATCAGTTATCCTCTTATTTTGATAACTTTCTCAGAAGCAGGGTATGAGAAATGCAATTTTTGAAAGTTGAGCATGAGTAAATCAAAACTATTTCTTGTCACAAAGAAGACTGGCTGGACTTAGAAACGCAAGCATCATTCTATTGTTTAATTTTTTGAGCAAGTGTTGAGA
Organism: Ctenomys sociabilis; assembly: GCA_004027165.1. NCBI lineage: Eukaryota > Metazoa > Chordata > Mammalia > Rodentia > Ctenomyidae > Ctenomys > Ctenomys sociabilis. Next base: position 10,934 of record PVKA01006613.1, on the reverse strand, counting down.
CAACTGATACCACCCCAATTTCTGAGGCATGTTCTTTTGTAATTACTTAAAATATTTATTTTCTAAAATTTAATGGTGAAATAATCTTATGATCTGTTTTTTGTCTTTTTATTAATTTTTATAGTGTACTTACTAGGTAATTTTTGAAGTCCTTTTTACTTACGAGAAACAGTTTTTTTGCTTTTTATAAATATTCTTTCCCATTTCATTTATTCTTCTAATATTCCTGTTAACCAGAAAGTGAATTTCCTAGCTCTATCTCTAATTTTTCAATCTTTTCTATTTTATATACATTCTCTATATATCAGCTGAAAATAATTGGCTGTCTTAACTACCTAAAACTTCTATTGAAATTTTTATTCTTTCCATCATAATTTTCATTTCCAAGAATCCTTCTGAATGTTTCTTCTCAGTAGTATGCTTTTCTTGTTTCATAATTATGGCAAATTGAGCTGTGGAAGGATTATTCTTGTCTGCAGGTTTTATTTTGCTGTCTGTATCACACCTATCTGCTCAGCACTCCTCCTCGCATGTTATTTCTTTACTGTCTATTTTTCATATTGAAAGCTTTACTTGAATATCTATCTAGTAAGTCTTGGATGTCAGTTGTTATCTAAAAAGGGGGGAAATGAAAAGCTAATTGGACACTCCATACATAGGTGGAATTTATGGACTTACAATTTATTATCTTGGAACAAGTTGTTTTACTGGAAAACACTTAAAATGTCAACGTCTGGGGGTCTTGTCTTTTAGACCAGCCCATTTCCCTAGAGAAGAGTCCTCTAATCTGCTAAGGAGGATGTGGGCGTGGTGCGGCTGTAATGATGTATGGGTGGCGATCAGTGTCCCAGCCCTGAGCAAAGAAAGGAAAGCCCAGGCCTAAGTTCTGCATTCTGTGAGGTTGGCTGCCCCTGGCAACTCTTTTTCTTCAGTTTCCCCAGAATACGGATCCTTTCTCTCATGATCTAGGAGAACCATCTTCCAGGAGGGAACCAGGAGGGACCTCACTCCTCTTTGTAAGGTTTTCTCCCAATTGCTTTGCCTCCAGCTGTTCCACAACTATGACAGCACAGGAAGATTGGATGCTCCGTGCCAGGAAGGCTATCCTGTGCGCTGGCTCCGGTTCTGCTGGCTTCTCCTTCTGAAAGCCGTCGGGGCTCACTTCCTCATCTCAGTTATTACTCGTCCTTTCCTCTTTCAAAAATGCGCTGCCAGTTCTTGTTCAGGGTCATTTCTTTCCTGCTTCTCTTTTCCTTGAAAGTTTATGCTTTTTAGATTCCTTTATGGTTGTGTTTACTAGATTTCAGTAGAGTAGAGTTAAATACATATGCTCAATCTCCCATGTTTAACTCAAACATCTTTTGTTTTGGTTTGCTCGTTGTGTTTTCTAGTCCTAGATAAATGGTATTGGAATGAGAGTGGGTTTCCTGGGTAGGATAATGTAAGTCAAATTTATACCTCTGAGAAAGGCATTCATGTTGATTCCCCTTGGCTCCACATTCCCAAGTCTTAGCTTTCAGCAAGTCTAGGAAAGATTTATTATCATAATGACTTACTATGTAACAAGTAAAGCAAAAATTCATTTGCAATCAACTAATTCTCTGGATATGCATTGCTGTATTCTCTCAAAAATATAGTATTTATCCTCCCTAAAGCACAAAATTGATATGAAGTTGAATATGTGGGCCTCCTGGCAATGATCACTTCAAATTAGGACCTCTCCTGACCTTACCACACCAAGAAGATAACCGTTATTTAATGCCATTTCAGGGCAAAGTTCCTAATTCATCCTTACCCATCTGGCATGTTGTCTAATATGCTATTTCTTGTTTAAAATTTTCCTTTGCCTAATTTTGTCTCCTTGATCTAAAAACATGCCAGGGTGGTGTTAACACAAATGATCTCAAAGTAAATAAGAAAATCAAAGCTTTCTGTTTTAAAGGAGGAAGATCATTAGAGTATCCAACAATGGAGGGAAAAGAAAACAATGTCTAAGAAAAAGAAAGAGGTTGGAAGGAAAATGGAAAGCACTGAACACCCAAGTGAAGGGCTATAAGAGCAGAAGTTTAGTGGCTACGAGAGGCACTTGAGGCAGGGAAAACTGAGCTCAAATCCTACTTTTCTGGCTTATTGGTAGTACTGCTGAAGGTCTTTTTTTGTTTTCTCACATGCAAAGCAGGGGTGATAACATCTACTTCAAAAGATCCTGAGTTTATAAATGAAAAGTGCTTAACAAAGTGCGTGCAGTCATGGCACCTCATAAATATTCAAGACACAGTAACTACTAACCATGACAGTTGGGATGGTGGCAACTTGTCTTACAATTTTGACTACAGCAGTCCCTGAGTCTTCCTATAAAAAGAGAACAGACAGATGGAACACAGTTTGCTGGGTAGACCTCTCTCAGACCTGCTGCAGGAGAGGGAATGAATTAACACAGCCCCAAAGCATCTTCCCCACCGAAGAGAGCAAGAGCTCAGCCCTGAACTTCACCTATTAGCAAGTAAATATTTCCATAAACAAGGAAGAGCAGCCCTCAGAGCTCTGTACCAACTATGTGAAACAGAGTGCCTTTGTAAATTCTGTATTTCATTTTCTTTTTTGCCAAAGACATTTAAATGTTTCTTTCATTAAAAACTGGTGGCATCTAAAAACCAAAAATACCAGGTCTTTTACCCCAGGATCCTTGGCTTGAATATCTCCTATCTAGTTCTCCAAATAGCACTTTAGTTCATGTCTGAAGTTCCTATAGTTTTTCTCACTATACATATAGAAAAGTTTTTGCTGTCACTTTTAAAATTTTTGTGGGTCCCAAAGCCATGGAGAAGTTCTGCATGGGAGGCACAGGGAGAGGCCCACAGAGAGCAGGCAACAAATGCAAAAAGGGATGCGGCCCTGAAGCTTGCTTGTTTGGACCCCAGTGTACTAGAAAACAGGGAGCAGAAGAGGCATGAAATGAAATAGAAATTGAAGCTAGCTACAGAAGAAAAGCTTGGTAGGTTTTCAGGAAAGCTGAGCTTTGTGAGGGCAAAGCACCACACAGCCGCTGACAAGGTGGAGGATCAGTCAGAGGCCAAGAGCTCTGGCTGGGTCTGCCTCTCCCTTGTTGGCTGTAGGATCCCATGGTGTGCAATGAGTGAATCTGCATAGTTCTTGCTGCAGGATGAGGAGTAAGGCCAGGAAATGCAAGGCTGCTTCGCAAGCTTTGTTGATATAAGGGACATGCCTTCTGCCTCTCAGAACTAAAACCAAGATTGCTAATTCTATATATTCAATTGCTAATCTGTACTTTAGCTGCCTAAGCCACTATGCTTTAAACCTACATAAATCAAAGGAATATGGGCATATAATTTGCTAGGTAGCATTTAAAAATTTTTAAATTCCTCTTCCATGATGATTTATTACTTTCCCCAGTTAGCAGAACAGTGGTCGCAGTCCAAAAAAAAAAAAATTATCACACACCAAAAGACAAGAATCTTCCCTTGTCTTCTCTTGTTGTAAGGTTTATTTTTGTGGTATTAAAACTAATTCAACATCTTATTAATGACAACTCTTAAAATGAAATTCCTGGCCTTTAATACTGTCAAAAATCCATCTCTTTTTCTCAGAAAAAAAAAAAAATCACCTTATCATTATCTTCAGATAATGAGTTCCATGGGACTGATATTGTTTATCTGTACTTTCTCCACATTTGACCTTATTTCTTCCAAGAAATAGGGAACATTGCTTTGGCCTTTTGAAAGGCATGAGGGTGGGGGAAGTTTCTATTAGAATAATCTCTACCTAAAAGAGGCTTTAAGACTCACCTATCCATCAGCCCATGAAGGGTAAATGCTAAGTTCCTGGTGTCAAATATTCATTCTAACCCAGCAGAAGAGATAAATGGGTTTGCCTCTTAAATTAGGGTAAAGTGGTAAGGTTTTTACTATCCAATGAAAGGCGATAATCATGACCAATGTCACCAAAACTGCCATTTGGCTCCTAAGGATGACTTAGCTCACAAAGGGTTTTCAAAATAGCTCCTTTTTTATGATTATTTTTATATACACAGTCGAGGGACTTTTCTATGCCACTGAGGTGCCCATATTCAATATATATTTACCTGCATATACACTGAGGAATTAATCTGTTGTTTTGTTCTATGTCTTTGCAAACTTATAGCCTACTGGATATAGATTCAAATGAGTATTCAGTGAAACTATTTTTTTAGGATACAAAACCATTGAGCTCCAGACAGTGAAAGTATGCTATGAACCCAGCCAAAAAAAAGGATTTTCTCTGAGTTCTGCTCTTCATAGGGCAATTATTTGCCTTCTTCTCTGCCCTTGGTTATCTTCCATCAGCCCTTGGGACCAAAAGCAGCACACCATACTGGAAGAAAATGTGTTTTAGGGAATCTGTGTTATAAGCATCTCCATGTGCTTCAATTGTTATTCTGGTCTAGGGTAGATTCTGAAAATTCCTGGTTTATGGAACCTGTAGATGAACACTTTCTGAGGCCTACTCCCTGAAGAGCCAATTTGCAACACACACACACACACACACACACACACCCTTAGGAACAAGAGGCGATAATACCACATTTGGATCTCCTTCCAAGAACTAGACTTTATGAGTTGACTAAGTAAGTGGCTAGATCTTCAGGATGTTGATTTTTACCTTTACTCATTTCAGCACATTTCCTTGGCATGACGTTCTAAAACCCATTGTATTTCCTTGGTTATTTTTTCTCCTCACAACGTAGCCACTATATTTTGATTTAAGGAGAGAACATGAGGCCTGCGTTTCCCTTGGTGGGATGCAGGGAGGCTTAGCCTCATCTAGTACAATCAGGAGTCTCTGAGCTGGAATTCTTCGCCCCAGGGTGAGATTGTTCTGGGGTAGTTTTTTAAAACACTAGCAAATTTTACCTATTCATTTCACTTACAGTGCATCTCTTTTCTATTCCTGATGCTTAAAAATAAGAATAAAATACAAAACAAAACCAGAACCCTTTCTCTCTCCTGACTTGTGCAAACAGTGGTGATGTTTTTATAAAGTGGGTATCAAGAGGCCCTTTCTTGAGCAGAGTTCCTGAATTTAAATTCAAGTGAATGATAATAAATCAAAATTTTTCCGATGTTTCTTTTCTTTTTATGTCCTGTTGCTTTGTGAACTGACTCAAAGATAAAACCAGGGTACCTACGTAAGCTTTCTGATTCCTATAAATAAATACTTTTCTGTAAGAATAAAAGTAAAATTCAAAAACTTCAACTATCATATAAAAATGAATACTAGTTAATTATGGGGGTCACAAATGTAAACATCTAATCCATAATAGCTTATGGTAGCAGTATCTTTTCTCAGAGGAAGAGAAACTCTAGAAATCTGATTAGCAATGCTAACCAACACAACCCTCTCAGCACACCATTATTTTATAGCTACGTAGCCAAGCCTAATTAATATTCCTGCCTGCCAGTCACATTTCATTTTTGTTCATTTGATCTATGAACTTTTTCAAGTAAAACACTGATTTGGGGGATATAATTGATCTCCAGAGGGGATAATGTATTTTAAAATTAGAGCAAAAGAACCCCCACTCAGTTCTTATGTTCTAAGAGAAATTTCATGTAGATACTTACTGAAATAACTTGCCAGTGGTAACTTACTTTAAAGATTCTTTAAAAATGTTTTCTTGCTGTCCTACCCCTTACCTATAGTTATAAAATAAATATTTTGGGGGGAAAAGGGGAATTTTTAGTTAAGTATAGTACCAGCAGTATAATGAGACAATGGTGTATCATCTGCAGGTAACTCCAGAACTTTGGATTCTATTCCACCTCCAGAACACACATACATTTTTGTTAATAAGAATATTTCTTTGCAAAAGTATTTGTTCCAAAGGTATTTTACCTGAGCTTATCCATTTAAAACAATATACAAGGGCTGGTGAGATAGCTCAGTGGACTAACTGCCTGATTAGGCAAGCTCAGGGACCAGGGTTCAATCCCCAGTCCTGCAGGCCATGCCGGTCCAGCCCCTGGGGCCCACTGAGCCTGAGACCGAGCCCAGGTATGGTAATCTCAGCACTAGGGAGGATAAAAACAGGGGGATCGCTATGAGCCTGAGCTACATAGTGAGACCCTGTACCAAATACATAAAATGGAAAGAAAAAAAAAATATATATATAGTCATGTGTAATTTCTTAGGTATCACATTTGGATACTAATTTCAGTTGTTAAATTTTCCAGCCAACACATTCAGCCAGTTATTAAACAAGCAGGTACAGTTGCCAGGGATGGTTTTTGCCTTGAGTATAATATACACAGGAGAAGGTAGGTGCTCTGAGAAATTTAGAACTGGAAGGGAGACCACAGACTCATCTGCCAGGGCCAAGCCCTGCATGGAGACTTTAATGATAAAGAAATCATCACTTCCTCAGGAGGCGATGTGCAATTTTGGACAAGTCTAGCTATTAGAAAATCCTTCTTGCATTATGTCAAATCCAGGTCTCTACGACTTTCACTTGCTGAGGTTTGTTAAGCTGTCTGATATTTCCCAGATGAAGCCTAATGTTTTCCCCACACTTCTTAGTAAAGCTTTCCAGTAATTGTAGACCTATTCAGGATCTTCTTAGGTTCCAATTATTTCTGCAAGTTGGATGCTGTGTGCCACACTCAATCCTATGTATTATGGCTACGAACCCCTTTGTCCCACAAAGCACTCTCAGATGAATCCGCTCAGTGTTTCCCTCTCTAGATTAGATACTCTTGACTTACAGAACATCATGCCCATTAGTCCATCTTTATATATTTCTACATCAATATTTATACATGTGTTTACTTTAAACACAGTTATGTATATGCAGTATGATCAGAAAATATAAAGTGTTTACATTTTTTAAATGTACTGGAATTAAAGACATATGACTATGAGTCTCCAGCAAATGCTCTGCCTTTGTTTCAACCACACTTAGGCTATCATTCTTGCCACTTTTGGAAGAAATTCTAGAATTTCTCATCAGTAGTGCATCTTTGGTAGTGCTGCCTTGATGTCTTCAGTTGAAGCAATTCACTTATATTTTCTGGTCATTTTGACTTTGGGGAAGAGGCAGAAGTCACATCGTGCTAGATCCACTGAGTGCAGTGGATCAGGGCACAGTGTGATGGCTTTATAGGCCTGCCTTTCCTTGCATACGTGAGATGGCAATATTCGCTGCACGGCTGTTTATGCCTCAAGAAGACACTCAGGAAAGAAACAGACATAGTAACTTGGTTTTTAGAACCAAAAACATCCAATCAACTGTGCAGTGGAGATTATTTAATACTAAGCCCCCTGGGGAAAAGTGTGTCTGTAAACATGTTCAACATTCAGCATCAATTGATATAAATTGGCAGCTCATAGTTTACAAATAAAACAAATAAGCACTACTATTTGGTTAATGTTTTATATACTTACAGTTCTGTGGCTTCTAATTCCTTATGAAATCCACTATATGTTTCTCTAATTCTGTCACCAACAACAGTGTTACAAAATCAGACTCCAAATGAACATTTGATTACTATCTATTCCAGCAAAAGACATCTGTGTCATTGACAAACATTCTGAATGAATGCAGGATGATATTTTTCATTTATGTTAACAGGTAAGATGAAAGAGAAATAACAAAGATGTATATTGGAGCTTCACTCATTTGTAATGACATAAGTGATTTCTTTGTAGAATCCTGTAGTGTCTCCTGTATACTAGAAGACTGTTTTCTCATTTCTTTGTGCTATTAGTAACATAATTCCTTTAGAAACCACACATTTTAAGTATAATCTGTATTACTAGCATTTTTCTCAACCACTCTCTCAAATTTAGACAACAGAACAATAAATAAAGTGTTTACCAATTTCCATCGTGTAGATACTTTCTGCATGGCCAATTTCAAGCATAATACTACTAAATACAGCAGAGCAAAGGCTCTCTACCACATAAATACAACTGCAAGTAAGCTCAAAATCACAGGTAATAATGAACTGAAACATTTAGGAAGTTATAACTATTCAGAATGTATTATCTATAATATACTCGATATAATTATAGAATTACATAATTTTTTAAGTGGGACCTGAACCCAAGGCCTTCCCACTGAGCTACATTCCTCACCTATTTTTAAATTTAATTAATTTTGGGGGCTGGCTATCTAGCTCCCTGACTAGAAAGCATAAGATCCTGAGTTCTATTCCTGGTACCAAAAAACAAACCAAAGTAAAGAAATTTAATTAATTTTGAAACATTTTTTCATTCTGTCACTAAACTACTCCTGGTTGACTTGAACTTACCACCCTCCTGCTTCACTCTCCCAAAATACTTGGGTCCCAGGAATTCACCATTGTGCCTGGACAGTTTAATTCCTCATAGTGGCTATGTTAAAATACCTGTTTTACAAGATTGCTGAAAAGATAGCCACTGTCTCTCATAATCCAGCACATTCTGGCTCCCATACACCACTAGTGGTAAGACCTACATGGATACTTATCCATTTTCCTACTTTGTCTATCTACCAGCCACCCCCTGAGGTTCCCAAAGTCACTGATTCAAATGAGAAACAATACTCCAGACAATGTCATCAGACCCATTGCCTAGCGGATGCGCATCTCCTGCAGACCTACATCTTTAATATTTGTCATTATAATACAATAAAAATTATTCTATCAAGCTAAACAATTCTTTTTGGCCAGTCCTATGAAAGTGTGATAAGCCTGTACGCATGAACAGCCCTCACAGAATAAGTTACATGCTCATCAAGTAGGTGGCAGGAAGGCCACACTGTATGCATGGTCACATTCTGCTAATATTCATCAACCGAACCTATTCCTTTCCAAATGCCACCTCCAGCTGGATAACAGTGCCTTGGATCAATACCAACAAACACAAATGTGGTGATTGAATATCTATTAGTCAGTATTAAAATAGTAATCGTTGTACAGGGAATTATTCTTGCTTCATTCAGAAAATAATAATTAAACATAAAACGAGGCAAAAAGAAAAAAAAAAAAACTCATTCAGAGACAACTAAATACATCCAGGAAGTGATTTCTGATTATTTGTTTAAAGTTTTCCAGTTTTGGTTGAGAAACTTTCATACTAATACTCCAAAAGAAGATATACTTTTGGTTGCAAATTAGTACTTTCCAAAAATCTGAAAAATACATATAAACTCAAGTGTACTGCACATTCAACTCACAAATCCCTCCACATGTCTGTTTTGTTGGGATAATGATTTTGTGTTATCATTGTGTAAAAAAGTAAATCTTGGAACAAAAGGATCAGGCCCATCTCATGGCTCCTATGAGGACCAGAGAACTCTTCCATAGGTGCAGGTGGTGCAGCCATTGTATGTCATCATTTCTCCAAGTAAATGAAGGCGTGACTGGGAGAACTCTGCCGCAACTAAAGAGTGCCTAGGGGAGAGGAATGTGATCACACATGGTGGAACATGGGGTCACAGACTGAGCTGTCCCCCAATCTGGTATCAGAAGTCAAGGAAAAGGAGCAGGTCTGTTAGGATGCTGAGTTGGAACTACTGGCATAAGCTCCAGAGGAAATCCTCAGACATTTTCTCTGCAGGTGTCCACCCACATCTCAACCAGCATCCAGGTTAGAGATGGGTTTTTTAAAGAAAGGAGAAATGGGAAGAGCAGGAAACACCTCAGCTTCCTCAGAGCCTCCCCTGCCTCCCACAGATGCACACCCATCCATACACCGCACAAGGCGGGAGGCATGGTTATCTTTACATTGCAGGTGATGGTCACAGACATTAAATAATGGATAAGTGACAACTCTGAGGACGGCTTGATTCTAGACTCAGTTCTAGTCCACTGTGCTAAAAGCACTGTTCTCTACAGAGGGCATTCTATCCTCTCTACCTCCAGGTTTTGGGAGACTCCCCTTTAGGGACTATTTCAAAGTCCTTTCTGGTCCTCCACTTCCAGTTTGATTTTGTCAGTGGAGAAGGGGAAGAGAATGAAATGGGGACCCTTACATTGTAGTCGTTTCCTATGGAGCCTTCTTGGGGATGGCTGGCTCCCTCAGCAGAAAGAGTCCTTTCCACAGGACATGTAGGAAGGTTCCATTCATTTGTGTTTCCCTACACTGGATCCAAAGGTTCATAAATAGTACTGCTACTGAACTTTCCTCAATTTATTCAGTTTGAACAGGTCTTCTTCTTCTTCTTTCTTCTTCCTCTTCCTCTTCTTTTTCTTCCTCTCTTTTTTTGTCAGGATCCTGCCTGATTAAAACTCTTGGGCTGCAATTGTAGCTCACAACTTTCATATGTAAAGTCCTGGGATCAAAGCTTAGCATGAAAGAATGAAAAGAGATAAGAGAGGGAAAAATAAAGAGGAGGGAAAAGGAAAGTAAGAGAAGGGTCAAAGGAAAGGAAGAGAGGGGGAGAGAAAGGGAAAGAAAGTGGGGAAACTGAGTAAGGCAAAGGGAAAGGAAGGAAGGGAAAGAGAAAAGGAGGGAGACAGAAAAGAAAATAACTGCCATAATATTCTGTCAAATATAAATGAATTGTTAACCTTTTGTAAGTATTCATTTCAAAGGAAAATGGCTTTCCATCATACATATTAGCTCTTATCTAATAGTCTGTGGAAGTTCATAAAATATTATAAAAATCAATACCAGAGTCTTTTATATAAATAGCTTATATAAAACAGTAAGAAAAAAGATTCCTCAATAAGTGGAGTAAAGAATAAGCAATTTACAGAAAAACTGTCAATAGCCAAAAAAATCACAAAGAGATTACTCTAGTCTAATTATTAATCAAAGCAAGACAAAATAAAATATTTTTCTTTTTGTTTGCTAAACTTTCTAAGACCAAAATAATGAATCAAATCTAGTGAAGGAGTAAAATATGGGCAACCTTAAGCACTGCTCATTGATGTATAAATGTGTATGCCCTTTCT
>PVKA01006612.1:65998-82707 GCA_004027165.1 Ctenomys sociabilis | reverse complement strand
CTAAATCAAAATAATGATTATTTCTAATAGGATATGAGCAGGACTAGTCTAGGACATGAAGGACATTTCTGGAGTGATAAAATATTTTATATTTTTATTTGAGTGGTGTTGATGCAGTATCATATAGATGGGAAAGTTATCAGATGGTAACTACAGCCATGGTTTTACTATATCTAAGTTATTTACTTGAAACATGTAAAAACAAAACATCAATATGCTATCAATATAAAATGCTTTAGATATAAGCAAAAAGAATTGATAAAAATTATTTACCTCTGCCTCTCAGATATACTGTTGTAGTTGCTGTTTCATTTACAAATCATGTTTCTTTATAAATCAATTCCTTTCTATTGAATTTTTTATCATTTAGCTGTTTTTATAAAGCAGTCTTCAGAACTTTTAGCAGCAGCAACATTTCCTGAACAAGATTTTATGCAAGCCACCAGCACACAAATATTGCCCTGGTTGTACCATATTTCAAAAGTTGTACCCTGCCTGCTCCATTGTCTTTGGCCCCTCTGACAGTGCTTAAGCCATCCTAACAGCACCCAATTGGACTGTAATCACTACCTAAGTTTCATTTTTAATGAGGTTATCATAGTTCATGAATGACCAACAACTTATTGAACTGTGATAGTGATGAGATCAACATCCAAGTTTTCACACTCTTCTTTCCCACAAAAGTAACACTGTAGTTACATGATGAGAAATGATCCTGTTCATCACCAGTTCACTCCAAATGTCCCTCCAAAGCAGATGGTTTTATCCAATTCAGTAATTAGGACTTTTTAAAAATGTATTTGGTAGAGGGCCTCACTACTTTGCTCCTCCTGTTTTCAGCCTCCCCAGCTTTGGGATTACAGTCGTGCACTACCACACACAGTCTCGGCCAGCTCAGTGTGCCCAGCAACAGAACCAGCATGGTCTTCAATTAGGAATATTCAAGGGAGATAGAGACATAGCATAAAAGAGACTCATGAGTCCTACACCAGGAGGGAAGACAATCATCAGTGAAAACAGGCCTAGGAAATGGAAGGTTGAGGAGGAAGCTGGGTCCAAGAAAATATCTGAAGAAAACTTTGAACAAGGAAGTATTGGAGGGACCAAGGAGATAGGTCAATAGAATAAGTGCTTGCCTGGCAAGTGTAAGGGCCTGAGTTCAATCCTCAGTTCTGCCAAAAAAAGGAAAAAAGAATGGAGATAACTGTTCCGAAATACTTTTCTTTCTCCCCCACCTCACCTATCTATATCTCTCTCCTCTTCATTCTCCCTTCCCCATCTCTTTCTTCTTCCATTACAGAACTGCTAGCAAAGTCAAGGAATGAAACATCACTTCTTTGTTATCATTTCTGTAATGAAAATTGTATAATTTTATAGTAATTAGCAAATATACCTACATATTTAATCATTATCTTCTGGTAAAAATATTTAAATTTGCTCTTTTGGCACCTTTGAAATATACAATGTATTTCTGTTTACTACAGTTGTTATTCTGTGGAATGGATCACTAAAGCATAGTCCTCTAAAATGAAACTTTGTACCCAGATATCCTCATTCTCTCTCCCCAGCCTCTGGTAACCACCATTCTATACTTCTATAAGTTCAACGTCTTTAAGCTCCATGTAAAAGTAAGATTATGTGCTTACTATGCTCCTATTCCTGGCTAGCTTCATTTAACATAATGCCCTCCAGGTTCATTCATCGTGTCACAAGTAACAGAATTTCTTTCCTTTTAAAGCTGAACAGTATTCCATTGAGTGTACACATCACATTTTTTCTATAGTCATCTCCTTATGCACATCTAGGAGCCATTGTGTATAATGCTGCAGTAACACAGAAGTGCATCTACCTCTTCAGGGAAATGATTTCTATTCCTTTGAATATATATTCACAAATAGGATTCCTGGGTAGATACTAATTCTATAGTTTAGTGTTTGAGGGACACCTCCATACTATTTTTCATAATGGCCATATTAGTTTACATGCCTACTAAACATATACAAAGGTATCCTTTTCTTCACACAATTGACAACATTTTTCTTGAGTTTTTAAACACCCAGTCCAACAAATGTGAGTTTTTATTTTTACAGATAATATAAGATAGAAAAATTAAAACCAAGGGCTGGCCAAATAGCTCAGCGGATTCAAGCATCTGCAAGCAGGAGCAGTCTTCAGAACTTTTAGCAGCAGCAACATTTCCTGAACAAGATTTTGATCCCCTGGCCTGCTGTGCTGACTCTGCCCCAGGGCGCAGACTGGGTGTGGTGGCACATGTAGGTGGATCACTATGAGTCCAATCTAGTAGTGAGACCCTGAACACCCTATAGACCCCTTCCCTAGATACAAAAAAAAAATTAATTTAAAAAATAAATAAATAAAACCAAAATATTATAAATGATACAGAAATTCACTAAACAAAATGACAAGAATTCAACAATGGTTGTTATATCGCATATTGTTATCTTCAAATTAGTTGTTCAGATTACCAGGTATACAAAATTGGTCCTCAAAAAATTAAAAAGAAAAAAATTTAAGCATTAATTGCTCCTTTCAATAGACCAGCAGAATTTTTCCTTCCTTCTTTCTATTCTTTTCTCCTTTCTCTCACCCCAGTTGTTCATTCCCTTTGAACAGCTTATTTCTCTTTCAAAGTACCTACTACTGTACCTTTCAGATTTTATTTATTCCTTCAAGTTCTTTACAGAGAGAATATGTTCACACATGTGGGTCTTATTTATTTCACATATGAGTATGATCTAGTATCTATCATGTTTATCCATTTTTATAACTGAGCAATGCTCCATTGTACAAAAATACATTTTTCTATCTACTCCTCAGTTGATGGGCATTTGAGTTATTTCTAAGATTTAGCTATGACAAATTGCACTGCTATAAACATGGGTGCATATGTATCTCTGTGGTGTGATGTCTTCAGTTCTTCTGGAAAAATACCCAAAGGGGGATAGAAGAGTTGAATAGGCCCTCCAATCCTAAGTTTTTAAGGCATCACCACACTGTATTTCCATACACTCACACCAACAGTGGAGAAGGATTCTTTTTGTCCCAGACCTTCCAGCATTTGTTATTGGTTGACTTCTTGATGTTAGCTATTCTTTCTGGGATGAAATGAAATCTCAGCATTGTTTTAATTAGCTTTTGTCAAATAACCAGTGAAGGTGAACATTTCTTCATATATTCATTTGCTATTTGTATTTCTTCATCTGAGAAGTGTGTATTCTTCTCAGATGCCCATGTTTAGATTGGGTCTTAGAATTTTGGGTGCTTACGTCTTTATGTGTTCTAAATAGAAGTCCTTTCAGGGACAGTGAGCTAAAATTTTTTCCCACGTTTTCTTTCTACTCCATTGTTGATTTCTTTCTTTTCTTTTTTTTTTTTTTTTTTGGTAGAACTGGGGATTGAACTCAGGCCCTTGTGCTTGCCAGTGAAGTGCACATTCTACTAGGCCATCTCTCTGGCCCTTGATTTCTTTTGATATGCAAAAACTTTTCAACAAGATCCAGTTGTTCATTCTTTGAAGTATTTCCCATACAGTATTATTTTTTGTTCATGAACTTTCTGCCTGCCCCTATGTCTTCAAGGATATGCCTACATTCTCCTCCAGTAGACTTAGTGTTTCTGTTTTAATATTTAAATCTTTGATCCATTTCAGATGTGAGTTGTTACCTCATTGTAGTATTAATTTGAATTTTCTTAAATATTTCTGATGATGAGCATTTTTTTCATTTATCTAATTGAATGCTTTTTTTTAAAGACAACTATTGGCCATGCCATATAATTTTGGTAATATAACATATTCTTGTTGTTTTAAAATTAATTAATAAATTCTTTTTATGCTATATACACTTCCTTGTATGTTATATACACTTGTGACTATTTCAAGACTTTTGATTAGATTCCTATAAGACAACTATTTATTTCTGAACCAGTTCTGAAGAACAACAAATTTTCATAGCCTTGTAATGTACTTTGATAATGTACAGGGCAAGTCTCCATTCAGTGTTTTTTAAATTATTTTTCTTAGATATTTTTTAATATTTGTGTTTCACCTGCACTTCGGAATTACATTAACAAATTCCCTAAATCTATTGTTGGAATTTCTGTTACAAATGAATTTGAGTAATTTAGAGGAAAGTGACATTTTTATAACTATTGAATCTTTTCATCCAAAAATACCATCTTCCCTCCACTCAGCTCTTCTCATCCCTCACAAAAGTTGTATTGCTTTTCTTCATATAGTTTAGCACATTTGTGGCTAAATTAATTCCCAGTTTTCTTTATTTCTAATTGATTATGAAGAGTATTTTTTCATTACTTTTCTAGTTGACTTGTTCAGGTTTCTTTTTTTTTTTTTTTTTTTTTTAATGGAACCTGGGATTGAACTCAGGCCTTATGCTTGCCAGGCAAGTGCTTATTCTGCTGACCCATCTCCCCAGTCCCTTGTTCAGGTTTCTGAGAAAATCATTATACACATATATTCATGTATACATGCATATGTGCACATAAATGTATATGTGTGTGTACATTAACCAATCTATCAAGCCTTATCACTTCTTTTTCATTTGATTCTCTTACATATTTTTTATGTATTTTCTATGTGATAATGATTGTGCCTCTTTTTCCTCTCCAGTATTTATTCTTAGTTCAACCCAAGAGCCAGGAACCCACATAATAGTGCTAAATATTTTCAGTGATATTTGGCACCTTTAATGTAATTCTTCTAAAGCTCCATCATTAAGATGCTTATTCTTATTTTCTCAAGAATAGGCTTTAGCATGTTTAGAAAACCTAGTTCTATCTTATTAGGAGTTTAAGTGATAATAGGTAGTACATTTTAGTAAATGCTTTTCTGGAATCCTATGTGTTCCTTCGTCTTTTATCCCATTTAACATAGTCTCTTACATGAATAAACTTCATGTTAAACTATCTACAAATGCCTGGAATAAGCACAGTTCTACATGATTAACAATAATATTTTTAATTTAGTGCAGGAACCAATTTACTAAGGTTGTTGTAGACTACTTTTATTTTCATAGATAAGGTTGACACAATTATGTATCTGTGTTTGTGTGGGTATACTAGCTTGGTTAGATTTAATATCAGGTTGATACTTTTAAAATGAATTGAGAAGATTTTATTATTTCTAGTATTCAAAATATTATTTTTAAACATATATTTTTATGCCCTGAACATTTCCAGTTATTTTCTATGAAATTATTAATCTAATGCTTTCTGGGTAGAATAAATCATCAACAACCTTCACCAAATCTTTTATTTTCATGGTATGCACAGCTATCTTTTAGTTTTAAAAATATTTTTATTCTCAGGGGAAAAAAGACATGTTTTATCTGACTTTCTGATCCTTTAATTAATGATTGGTGTGACCTTCATTTGTAACTTTCACTTTCATATTTGTGGTTGCAAATACTACCTCACTAGTTTCATCGTTGTTGTTTCCCTTTCTTCTTTGGTTCACATTGTAAGTTTTTATTTTCTTGGCACACCAAATGGATTTCTGAGCCAGTCTCTTTGTATTTACCAACACTGTCATATTTGCTTTTACCTTTGTTAGTTTCTATCTCCTACATTCTCAACGGTATTCTTTATCTCTAATTTCTTAACCCAGTCTTCTCATTTTTAACACTTATTATTAAAACACATTTAAGGCTAACAATGTGTTCTGAGTACTACTTTGGCCACACTCTTAAATTTTAAGTAGTTTCCATTTTTTATTGTGTATACATTTTATCTTTGCTCCAAAAGTTAAAAATGTTTTTTAAAAATATTCAAGGTTGAGTGTTTTTTACTTTTTTAATCTTCAATTATCAATTCCAAATTTTATGATATTGTGGTCAGACCCTCTATATTTTCTGCCTATAGAAATTTTCTGTCTGTGGGGTCAGGGAAATGGCTCAGTGGAATAAGCGCTTCCCTGGCAAGCACAAGGGACTGAGTTCAATCCCCCATTCTGAAAAAAAAAAAAAAAAAAAAAAGAAAGAAATTTTCTGTCCAGCATACTAGACAATCACATTTTATAATTTTTAATGTGGACATTTCTAAAGAATGTATATTATCTCTTTATAGGATATAGTTTTATATATATAGCATTATTTTTTTAATTTGAATTTTACATTTTCTTATTGTCAGTTACTAAAAGAGTTGTTTTAAAAGTTTCTGCAATTACTATGGTAATCTCAAATCCCTTTTATTCATAATAGTTTGGTTTATGTGTTTCAATGTCCTATCTGCTAGATTTAATAATTTCTAATAAATTCTACCTTTTACCAATAAAAATACATTACTTTGTTTCATTTTGATGTTTTATACAATGCTTTTTTCTTGAAACCTACTATGTCTGATGATAGTATTATTACCCATTTGCTTATTCTATACTATAATTTTTTCCTAAATTTCTAAGTTATTTTTACAATACCATATGGCTTTCTGTTAGTCTGATCTTCACAAAGGTAATATAAACCAAGCATGTTGGCACACACCTATAATCCCAGCACTTGGGAGGCTGAGGCACGAGGACTGCTGCAAGTCTGAGGTCATCTTCAGCTACAAAATGAGTTCAAGACCCACCTGAATGGCACAGTGAGATGCTGTCTTAAAAAAGCCAGTATATATACATACAATGAAATGCTCAACCCTAAGTAACAAACAAATTTTGATGACTCTATGCTCCCATTTAATGATCTCAATCAAAACATCAAGTATTCCAAAGTCCCCACATACACTCATAAGGAACCACTGTTGTTACTTCTGTCAATATGTTTACTTGTTCTGTAACTTTAAATAAATAAGATAATTTGATATATATTATGCCTGTCTTCTTTCACTCAATGTGATGCTTTCAGGACTTACTCTTGTTACTATGACTATCAGTTCTTTTTTTCTGGATGAGTATTTCTCTTCTATATGAATTATGTCATATTTACCCTCCTCTTGATGGGCATCCATTTCCATTTTGGACCCAGTATATATAAGTTGCAGTTAACATACTTCTATGTATCTTTTTGTGGGCATTATATCTTCATCTCTCTTGTCCAAATACCTAGAAGTAGAATTTCTGGGTATAGACCGTTATTAGTTTTATTTCAAAGCTGCCAGAAAGTATTCCAAAGTGATGGGCTGGGAATATGGCTCAGTAGAATAAGCATTTCCTTGGCAAGCACAAGGGCCTGAGTTCAGTCCCCAGCTCTGCCCAAAAAAAAAGTTTTCCAAAGTGATACACATTTTTATACTCCCACCAGTAGTTTTCCCACATCTACTTGTTTGTCTCTAATGTTAGTCATTTAGAGGATGTGAAATGGTTATCTCATTGTTAGTTTAATTTACATTTTCTGAAGATTAATGGTATTGAGAACATCACATGCTTATTTGCTATTTGCACATCTTCCCTTATAGACTACCTGCTCAAATCTCTTGCCCATTTTGATGGCTTATGTATTACTGACTTATGAGTGACTATTCTGTCTGAACATTATTCCTTTAGACATTTGTTTTGAAAATATTTTTTCTGTATTTCCTTTCCAATTTCATTGTTTTTTTTTTTTTTTTTTTTTTTTTTTTTTTTTTTTTTTTTTTTTTTTTTTTTTTTTTTTTTTTTTTTTTTTTTTTGTTTTTTTCTTCCTATATTTTAGGGAAGGGTTTACAGGGTGTTCAGGGTCTCATTACTAGATCACACTCCTAGTGATCCACTTGTTTACAGCCTCCCAAGAGCTGGGATTACAGGCGTGCGCCACTCCGCCCAGTCTCAATTGCCATCTCAGTACACCCCAGGGGCTGGGTCGGCACAGCAGACCCATGGATAGAACCCCCCAGCCCCTGCACCTGCTTGCAGGTGCTTTAATTTGCTGAGCTATTTAGCCAGCCCTTCATTGTGGTAATTTTTGGTGAGCAAAAGTTTTTTATTCCAATTTACCTATTTTTTTCTTTCTGTCTAGTGTTATGTCTGTCTTGAGAAATCTTTACCTATCCAAGCTTGTTGATTAATTATGCATTCTTTTAGAAGTTTTACAGTTTGAATCTCATTTTGGGGCCACTGCTCTAAGTACTCTGCTTTTTGTTAGTCTTATAATGGATTATGTTCTTCATTGCCTTTTCCAATTGCTTACTATTGATACACAAATGTTATGCTTGTATCTACATATCTCCCAAAGCTTCATGTAGTCATAAGTGGGGCAATTCAGATCTGGCTGGATCCACAGTATGTGATGTTGGGATTAAGTCTATGGTGGTACTGATTCATGGTATATGCGAGGGTCATGGGTGTCACCCACCATCAGGGCAGGTAACCTGGATAGAACTTACGGGACTGAAAGAGGTTTTCTCTTGCCCTTTGCTGCTTGCCACTTTGCTGCCATTTTCCTTCCATGAACGGTTTCTTCTTTGTGATGCCCCTTTGCCATGCCATCCAGCCTTAGAGCAAGCCAACTACGAACTGAAAGCCCCAAGAAGTCTTTTCTCCTTTAACCTCAAGTGTCAGGTATTTTGGTTCAGCAATAAAGATTCACTAAGACTAAAACTGGTATTTTATATATTGACTGTACTTCTCAGGGCCTTTCCAAATTCACTTATTAGTTCTATTAATCACTTTATAGATTAAGATCTTCCATGTAAACAATCATACCTACAAAAAAAGATTGTACTTCTTCCTTTCTAGGCTTTATGGCTTTTACTTTTCTTGTTACAATTGTTAGGATGTGGAGTAAGAAGACAGCCATACTTTTTCTTAAAAAAAAGGCTTTTAAATTTTCATGCTTAAACATTATAGCACTATATGTTTTGCAGATGCTTTTATCAGCTTAGAAGAATTTTTACAGCCCTAATTTGATGAATCAAGAATTGATGAATTTTGGACAAAATTTTCCTGAATTTAAAGACTTAATTTTCCAGAACTTAACTTCATTTTTTACTTCTAATGTTGGTAAGCTTTTTTTTTCTCTCACTCCTTATCAAGTTCATTGTACTTTTTAAATAATAATCTTTGAGCTTTGCTCATCTTCTATATTAACTATCCAATTTAGCTAGTTTCTGCTATCTTTACTTAAAGTTTAATTCAGTGATGCTTATGTAAATTCTGGGGGAGTCTAGAGACAAAGTAGGCACCAAGCAAGATTTATGTGTGGAACATACCAAACTCAAATTTAAGTATCACTTTTCCTTAAGTCTGAGAGATTATCTACAACTTACACATACTGCCACAAAGGCTGCTTCAGCCTTGGGAGATATTCATCTTCGGACTGACCTTGTCCCTATGTGTTGTAACATGCTGAACAAAATCCTGGGCTCATCAAAGCTGTAAAGGAGAAGACACCGTATTTTGAACACACCTGAACTGTCCAGAGGCACATGATCATTACCCAGACTGAACACAGGTCTGAACTCTTAGGTGAAGATAATGTCCTAATTGTTAAGGCTTTTTTTTCACATTCCTAAAGGTTTTCCTATGAAATTAGCAGAAAGATATTAGCTTCATCATCTATATAAACCTGAGCTTTTTAGATACCAAAACTATGAAGATTATTTATTCTGCACCATGGGATGTGAGCACCTACTGCTATAGTACTGTAGGTTTTAACACCCTGATGAAATGATATTAACCAAGTTGAAATAATTAAAATTCCTACATTTAGTTACTATGAGAAAGGATATTGCAAGGATGAGAAAGAAGGACTAATTACTGGAGGTTCTTTAATTTTTAAGTCTTTTATGTATGTATTTACCTGGTACAGGTTCTCACTATGCAGCTCAGACTTGTAGCAATCCTCTTGTCTCAGCCTCCCCAGTGCTGGGATTACACGTATGCACAACCATGCCTGGTTTCGGTGGCCTGTCATGGCACTCCCAAGATTCTGGAGCTGGCTCAGAATATGGGTCCAGGGATTAAGCCCTGGTCCCTGCACTTGCCAGGCAGGCACTTAGACTGCCAAGCTATCTCCCCAGCCCAATTACCAGAGGTTTGATTACCAAAGACAATGCATACTCTTGGGCCCTTGAGTCAGGATAACAGTAGGCTATGCTGGACCCCTGATGACATGCATGGCAGGAAGTGATTATGTGTGCCTGTGAGTGTGGCAGGTTTTGGAGGAAATATGGGAGCATAAGGAGAATACCTCAATTTCTGCCCAATAGAAGTGGGAGGATAGAATCACTGATGTTCCAGAAACTAAGAAAGGAAAAATGTAAATTATTGTCTTTACGTATATGGTTTGCACAACATCCTCCAACGTAAGACTCCTACTCAGGTCCTAAAGTTGGAAAAATCTGGGGAGTATGGTAAAGGGGAGCAGTTACAAGACTTGATACCTATGCCAGATGTCATTACAAGAATAACATCTGAGAATATTCTACATTTAGTCATGTCCACTATGAACTTACAATTAATGACATTTACCTAAAGTCTAGAGATGTATCTTGCATACAATTCGTTATGTGCTGGCAGGGTAACAATGGAAGTTAAACAGGGATTATTTGAAAATCTTGTAAGAACTCCCTACACCAAATGGTATTTCCCATGTTAACTGAAATTCTACATTTTATTTCATTGCTTCAGAATCCATTAAACTATAATCATCTAAACAGGTATAATGTAGTGTACTATAAAATGTTAATTAAAGGTGAACTCTGAGGTTGTTTTATTCATTCAGCTTTCTCCACAAACTGTATAACTTTGGAGCATAAATTTGGCCCTACCTGAAGGTGTGCAGGGCCCAACCTGAGGCACAATTGGTTCCACCCTGGGGCACTATTGGGCCAGCACTGGGAAGCAATGTTCCACCCTAGAGCATAATTGGACCCACCCTGGGATGCGATTGGTTCCACCCTAGGGCCATGGGCCACCCTGGAGTGACTCAGCACATAAAGTGCATATAAAGGAGTTGAGGAAGGCTTTCTGGTTGCTCTGCCCTGCTCTGCTTCCTTGGAGAATTCCATCTTGGGAGCAATCTTCATCTTCACAGCTGTGCCACTTTGGAGGAGCACTGATCTGCAGTCAGCAGGTCAGAAGGAAGAGGGATGCTTGATGGACACTTAACAGATGTGCACAGAATGGGTGAACAAACTGTGATTAGTGCTCTCATGAAGTATAGTTTAAATGAAGAATGAGAAAATGGGGAAATTGACTGAAGAGTCTATGACCTCTTTGACAAAGATGGCATCTGAACTGGCTCTTTATGGGAAGATAGTCTCATTAGGGTACTCCAGAATAAGAACCAAGTAAAGGGAAGGGAAAGGGATTGGGAGATGGAGATTGAGATTGAGGAATCAGCTCACACAAATATGGATGACAAGAAGCTCCGTGATCTTGGTCTGCAAACAGGAGAGCTGGTGCTCCTCCTCTGCTCTTTGCTTTCTGCTACTATGAACTGCTGTCCTTTTGTATTGGAGCCAGTGGAATATAAACTAAAACCTCCAGAAACTGTGAGATAAATAAATCTTTCCTTCCTTCATTTTGAGTGTTGGGTATTTCTCCCAGCAATGAGTAAAATGTAACTAAGACATATGCCAAAAATATCCTTATGTATATAAGGGGCCACAGTAAAAGCATAGAAACAGAAAAAGAAATTACAGAAAAGTAGAAGAGAGCTGGCCACAGTGCTATACACCTGTAATCTCAGCACTCAGGAGGCTGAGGCAGGATAATCACTGTGATTTCCAGACTAGCCTGGGCTACAAGGTGAATTCAAAGCCAGCCTGAACTGCTTAGTGAAACAATGACTCAGAAAGATCAACAAAAAAAAGCAGGAGTAATCTCTCTAAATAGTAGAGATACAAACCATGTCATAAAATTTGATTATTCTTATATCTATTTAATTTGATCATTTCTCACTACATATTCTTCTATGATAGTTTCATGCTGACCACCTTGGAAGCAACTAAGTCATTTTAAAAAGCATATCTTTGCCACATGCTTTGAAATGCTCACAATAAACCACTGGCATTCCCAATGAGTCTGGGATAGTTGGGGTATATTAGTGAGAACAGGATGCGCCACACAAAACCAGAAGGCAATATTTCACTAACTGTGCTCTCTGCTTTAAACGCCAACTCGATATTTATTACATACCTTTGGGTACCAAGAGGGAGTATTTCAAAATTTTTGTATGGCCCAGGTACTCTTAAGAATGCACAAGATACCCGAGCCAAATGTGTACATGACGAGGCAATTCAGAATGGGATGAATGTATGGAAAATGTGGACGAGAAGAAAAAGTAGGCATTCATTAAACTTAATAGAAAAAACAGAGGAAGATTTCTGGCAGGGCCAACCAGGACTCATAAGAAAAGTTTTGCTGTTTATATATAATATATATATATATATATATATATATATATATATATATATATATATATAATTTTTTAAAGAGAGTACAACTTAGAATTAAAACAGAAAAAATACAAGTGATATAGAATTTCACTTAACAAAGTTAATATGAATTTTACAGTATTTGTTGCAATACATACTATTATCTCCCAACCAGTTATTCATATTTCCAGATATATGCATGTAAAATTGGATGATAAAAATGTATAAGAAATTTAGAAGAGAAAAAGTAACATTTAAAGAGATAAAACAAATTAAGGCACTAACTGCTTCTTTCCATAAACCAGCGGAGATGCACAGTACAGCTGTCAAAAGCATCCTGCTTACATATATAGATATGTCTCCTTCCCCCACTCTGTCTCCTGTCCTTCTCAACTCAGTAACTCTTTCCTTTGAATAAAGTTCATTTCCTTTTACCAGTGTCTATTGTATCCTTCAGATTCTACTTTTCTCTTTAAGGTTCTCACACTAAGGAGATAATACAATGTTTGTACACGTGGGCCTGATTTATTTCACTTAAGAGTACATTCTCTAGTCACATCCATTTACTGAAAAAAGACTCAAATTTATCCTACTGTATAGCTGGATAGCACTCTATTGTGTAAAATACCACATCTTCTTTATCCATTCTTCAGTTGATGGGTACCTGGGTTGTTTTCAGGATTTAGTTATAATTGTGGTGCTATAAACATGGATACACATATATTGTTGTGGTATGAGGTTTTAAGTTCTAGAAAAGTACACAGGAGGGGAATAGCTGGATTAAATGGGATCGCAAATCCTAGCTTTTAAAGGTATCTCCACACTGATTTCCATAGTGGTATCAGACTGTACTCCCACCAACAGTATAGAATGGTTCATTTTCTTCCACAGCCTCTCCATCCTTTGTTACTGGCTGCCTTCTTGAGGTTAACCATTCTTTCTGAGGTGAGATGGAAGTGCAGTGTTGTTTTAATTTGCATTTCTCAAAAACCCAATGACATTTAACATTTTTTCATATATTTGCTTGCCATTTGTATTTCTTCCTCTAAGAAGTGTATATTCATCTCAAATGCCCATTTCTGGATTGGGTCTAATGGGGGGGGCTGATTTTTAGGGGGTTTTTTTTGTCTTTTTGAGACAGGGTCTCACTATGCAGTTCAGGCTGGCCTTAAGCTCACTTTGTAGCTCAGGTTGGTCTTGAACTCACAACAATCCTCCCAAGTGCTGGGATTACAGGCATGCGCCACCATGCCCAGCTTGATTTTTAGTTTTTAAAAATTTCTTTAATCTTTTTAAAGGTGATATATGTTCATTATAAAAAAAAATAAAGATAGGCCAAAAACACAAACCATTATGTTTTTGTATATGCTACTTACTTATAAAAGTAGCCATATTGTACATGCTTGTCAGTAAGCTGTTTTTGAGGCAACAATATATTCCAACCATCTTTCCATGTCATTACCACTTCAACAACTGATATTTATCTTTAAACAAGTGTATATTAAAGATATAAAAGTACACACAGTAAAAGCATGTCTTTCTGACCTATCCATTACTTTACAGTTTTGCAAATGCCATCACCAGTTTTTTGTGACACTCCCTCACCCCCACCATTTCTGGTAATTCCCAAATATTCTATATATGTTATTTTTTAATAAGTGATAGTATGGCACACAGGTGTTTTTGTTTTTTTTTTAACAGTCAATATACTTATCCCTCCATTTTCTCCTTAGGGACTAGATAGTGTTTTACTCTATGGATGTACAACCCACTATATTCATCCAGTCCTTTGACAGACATTTAGAATGTTTCCACCTTTTACTATTATGCTATTGCTAGATATAACCTTAAGATGTAAATATACATACATCTGTGAATAATTCTGTAGGAATATCTGCTGTAAGAATGTTAAAGGGTCAGCCAGATAGCTCAGCTGCTTAGGGAGCTGAATTAAAGCACCTTGCTTAGGGAGATGCAGATGATGGGGGTTTGATCCCTGGGCCTACCATGCTAGTCCTGCCTTTGGAACACAATGAGATGGCAATTGAGACTGGTCATGGTGGCACATGCCTGTAATCCCCACTCTTGGGAGACTGTTTCCCCACACACACACCCCTTTTAGCCTAATTACACAACAAATGGTTAAGTCAACTTATAATATTGCCAATCGTGCAAAATCAGATAAAGCTTTAACTTAATTTAGTCATTTATTTTATTTATTTATTTAGGTACCAGGAATCAGATTCAGGATGTTGTGCTTGCCAAGCAGGAGTTGAGCCACTGAACTATATCCCCAGCCCTTAATCATTTATTTTAGAGCTTCAGCAATGTAAAAGTTAGCACAAAAATCTGGTGAACTTTTGAATTAATTATTTCAGTTCTTTTTTGTCAAGAGAATCTCAGTGACTATCTCTAGAGGAAAATATCACATTTTTCACATTATATCAGTTTACTCTTTTCCAGCTTGTGTCCAACATATCCTACCTCTGAAAATTTAACAAGTACTTCATAAGCACTTAGAACTACCTAGAAATCTTTCAATGTTCCTATCTTCTAATAAAACTTCCCTCATCCACTTGTTTATTTTAGTCAGAAGCTTATTTCCTCAATCCAAGGATAAGGAAATACATATAATCAATGTAACAGGTTCAATGGTGGCTCCTGAGAAGATATGTCCATATCTAATCCCCACATCTATGAGTGCTATCTTACTTGGAAAAAGTCTTTATAGAAACAGTTAAGAATCTTCCTATATTACCCAGGTGGACCCTAAATTAAAAGTAGATTCCTTTAAAGTTAACCTTTATCGAAGAAAGGCACAGAGAGATTTGAGCCAGAAGGGAAGACACAACAGAAGAGAAAAAGCTAACCAGAGGTAGAGAATGAAGTGGCTACAAGTCTGGTGACACCAGAAGCCAGAAGGCCAAGAACAGATGTTTCCTATAGCACCTCCAAAGGGAATGCAGCCTGGCCAATACGGGGATTTCAGACTTACAGTTCTGAGAACTGGGACAGAATAAGTAGTATTCTGTTTGTTTTTTGTGCAGAGTCTCACTACTCCGCTCGGACTTACAGTAATCCTCCTGATTTCTACCTCCCTAGTGCTGGGATTACAGGTGTGTGCCACCATGCCTGGACTCCATCGCTGGCTCAGTGCCCCCAGGAGCAGGGCTGGCATGGCATGTGGTGCCAAGGATCGAACCCTAACCCCTGCGCTTACCTAAGCAAGCGCTTAGTCCACTGAGCTATATCACCAGCCCTAGAATAAGTTTCCTTATGCCACCCAGTTTGGAGTAATTTGTTATAGCAACCAATCACAAGATGGAAAAACACACAGAAAACAAAAGCATTTTGGTAAAGAGCCCTGAATTCTAGTCTACTCCTGATAGTCTCTTTCTGCTCTTTAGTAACCTGTTAAGCTCTTAGAACCTACCACATGTGTACTCCTATCCCCCATAGTGCTTGTAAAACTGTATGCAAACACAGAACTACTGTATTATACTTATCTGGAATTTCAAATGAGGTTTAAAGCCCAGGTTCTTTATTCAAGCTTACATGCTGCAACCTTTTACACAAATCAAAGCTTCCCTACTTTCAGCAATGCTGACATCAATTATTAACATCAAATTTTATTTATACAGTTAACCTGTCACTAAGGATGTAGTACTCCTTTAGTACTAGGACTTAATGAAGAAGTTCTAATTACCGCTGACCTTCTCAGCTTTTTCACTTCTCTCCAGATATCCATACCATTGGCACACTAATTTAATAAAGACATCATCTAATTGGTTCATTGTTCTCATATACATATATTAACAAATAAGTTTTAATCAGTTGGTTTTTAACAATATCTGTGAACTCACTCAACATAATCATAATTCTTTTTCTGAATTTCCATACTTAATTTTTCTCAGCTAAGCATGAGTTATTAGTAATCTATTCCTCCTCTTTCTGGTTTTCCCCAAACAGGTGGATTTTCATCTACTGCCATACCTAGTTCTTCATTTCTGATGCAAAATATATTCATGAATATGACTATAAGGACGTTAGTTCCACAAAAATTAATTTTATAACTCTAAAGTATCACTTTGTCCATGTATACACAAAGTATACATTTATATTTTTTGGAAATTTTCTATTACTATAAGAAACACCAAGCCGGGCGTGGTGGCGCATGCCGGTAATCCCAGCACTCGGGAGGCTGAGGCAGGAGGATTGTTGTGAGTTCGAGACCAGCCTGAGCTACAAAGTGAGCTTAAGGCCAGCCTGAACTGCATAGTGAGACCCTGTCTCAAAAAGACCAAAAAAAAAAAAAAAAAAAAAAAAAAAAAAAAAAAAAAAAAAAAAAAAAAAAAAAAAAAAAAAAAAAAAAAAAAAAA
>PVKA01006612.1:20182-65898 GCA_004027165.1 Ctenomys sociabilis | reverse complement strand
AAGTATTTTAAAAGTTATGGAAAAGGCAGCATGCCCCTGTAATCCCACCTACTCAGGAGGCTACAGCAGAGGATTTCAAGTTTGAGGACACTACAGGCCTGTCTCAATAAGGCAGAGATGTAGCTCAGCCAGAAAGCCCCTGGTTCAATTCCCACTAGAAAAAAACTTATGAAAAGGACAGTTTTATGAAAGGCTGGTCTAAAAGCTTCAGACTTCTTCAGGGAAAGAACATTTGACTTTAAAAAGTCTTAATGGTAGTAATGTAATCTTGAACCCAAATCTACTTTTGTAGGCCTTAACTATTTTTCGTTATATTGATGTTCCTTAAATATCACACTATCATAAAAATGTTACTTTCTGAAATTTTGTAACTTTGGAAATATGTGCATACACTTAAAAGAACTCTTCCTAAACCAAAGTTGAAACAGTAAAATGGCAAAGTATTCCAAGATACTTAAAATTGTTAACAACATGTATCTATAAGATATATCTCAAGAAAGCATCAGTTGTCCCTTCTCAACTACTGAAATATTGAGCAATATGTCATTTTAATATACTTAACCTTACTGACTTTACATGAGCTGCAATTAAACCACTCCATGATTCAAATTAAATGTCTTGTTCCCTAAATCACCACTAAAAATGTCAAATGAAAATTCATACCAAGGAAATGCACAGCCACTGACTGTTTTGTATGAACAAAGAATTCTACATTAACCATGATTTTAAATATAGGATTTATTTCAGGAATGTAATATTATAAAGACATATACTGTGTGATCTTAGTTCAATAAACTAGCAACAATGATCTAATTCTCATGATCTATATGTGGCCTTCAAGAAATATACTGTGAACTTCTCCCAACAAAGACAGCCTCTACATTTTTCAGATAGTTCAACATGAGTGTTTATCCTGAGAAATGTGTTAAACTCTGATAAGGAACACCTGAACTAGAGATCTCCCTTAGATATTCTAACTCTAGATCCTCTGGATTCCTCTTTAGAAACTTATCCTCAAAGTCATCTATTCCAGTCACCCACTGCAGCAGTCAACTATAGAATCTGGTCCCTTACCACTAGAGGGGGGTGTTTCTTCTACCAGTTTCACTTTCTCCTAATTTGGCTGAAATTAACTAAAACTAAGCCTCAAGATCTTCATCCTGACCTCTTTCTCCCTTAATATTGTGTTGCACTGTCTTCTTTTATTCTTCTTCTTCAGACTTGAGGTTATCGACAAAATATAAATTTCAATTCCTTCTTGTATTTGCCCCACATCATACTCCATTCTCCAAACAACTAACAGACTATGCAGAGCTCATTCTAGCGGCCTTGACATTAGTTCACTGGAATATAATCAGAAAACCTAACTAAGCCTGAGTATCTTTTTTTACAATTTTTTTTTTATTTGCCAAGTTCACATTATTTTGTTTAAATCACAACAACCATAAGCAGTCATTAGTAACAAATTTTGGAGAAATTCAAGGGGGCCGGGAGATAGCTCAATGGAATAAGCACTTCCCTGGCAAGCACAAGGGTCTGCGTTCAATCCCCCATTCCACCAAAAAAAAAAAAAAAATTCTAAAGGGTTTGGCCTAAGAGTTTGAGTAGCAAATAGTAAAGCCATAATGAAAACTCAATGCTCTCATTCCCTGACTATTTCTGGGTCTACTTACACCATGTTATGAGTAAAATGCACTGGGTAAGAAATGGGCCAAGTGCTGACCTACTCATCTTTTTCTACCAGACCAGTCTAGAACAAACAACTATATGATTACTTATTTTAACTCATTCTCACTCCTGAAAAACATGCTTAAAATAGTCCAAATGGGCCACAAAGTAGTCACCATCTGAGGATGCAACAGATAAAGGAGACAAGAAAAGGTTTGAAGAAAAAAGAGGAAATAATTCTATCATTCTTTAAATCCAAGCATAAGACACAAAATGTGCAAGAACAGGGACGAACACCAAAGCAAGAAATCAGAATGACAATCACAAATGCATGATAAATGGAAACAGTTCCACCAAACAACCCAATAGGCTACAGAAGAGATGATGAGTGTTATCTGATTCCTCCTTGCTTTTTGTAAAGAACCATAATCTAAGGCAGAGCGCCTGACAAAAGGAAGATGAGAAATGGTCAGTCAGGTCTCCAACAACTTTATAAAGCAGAGGATGGGAAGGGAAGAATCTGCAAATAAAAAAACCTATCATCATAAAATCAAATCCACTTGATATGAATCTGATTAAGGCAAAATGAATGCAGTATGCTACTCAAGATGCTCTGGCTATGAGCTACAAGGTTCTAGATCACACTGGCTCACACAATGAAGAACTCACTACATAAGGTCAGAAGAAAGGCAAAATAAGCACAATAAAATAAGGAGTTTGGTAAGGTCATCAGTTTCAGGATTCATCTATCTGTTCCACCACCCTTATATCAGCTTCAAGTCAAAATGAGTTTCTCTCCCTGCCCCAAGGCAGCTGAGTAACTGTCATTACAATACTCAGACAACACCAGAAGAGGAGGTACTATTTCTTTCTTCTTAGGCTTTTAAGGTAAAGAAACTCTAACCTAGAAGCACTTGGCCCACCTCCAGACCTTCCTTCATGGCACTCTGGCCAGAATAGGTTTTAGCCACTCCCAATCCTTCACTGGCAAGGGAAATGGGATTACCCATGTTTGCCTGCACTCATCATTGGGAGTTGAAGAAATGCTGGGCAGTCAGTCACAGTGGCTGAACAGTGGGCAACTTACAAAACACTTATCATAACACTTTTCACTCCATAACAAATTTATTATTTAATTATGCTGTTTCCTTGATCTTACCTAGGAGGTACATGCTTTGCCTGAGATTCAGATAAATACCCTTTGCTCACATCTCATATTGCCACGAACTTACTTAGCATATATAAAACATTTCACTATAGCTTTCTTGGTTAAGCCACTATTTAAAAAGATTTTAGAGCCAAGGAAATAGCTCAACAGCAGAAGCACCTGCCTGGCAAATGCAAGGTCCTGAGTTTGATCCTGGGTACTGCAAAATAAATAAATAATAATTAAAATTTAAATTTAAAAAGTTCAATGTAACATTTTGGAGCAAGAATGGGTCTCCCACAGCAGTTCCAATGGAAACAGCTACTGGAACCCCATTTTGACAAAGAGTCAAAGTTGAATTTAAATCCAATAAGGAACAGCACCATGACTGATTAGTGGGTTTATCATGAATTCAGGTTTAGGCACAATATGTAGCACATATCTGCCAACTTTGTTTTAGGGAAACATTTTTTTTAAGTAATTTCAATGAAAATATTTCTCTGCTACAAGCCCTCTTTATTTTTTTATGCAAATTCCTTTCCTGTCTTTACTCCTCCATGTAATTTACATAACTAAATACATACATTAGGCATGAACTCCAAGAAATATTTTATATATAATCAGAGTTCTACAGAAATTCTGGAACCAGGCCCCTTTAGAAACTCCATAGCAAGGCTTGGCACAATGGCTTCATTTACAATCTCTGTCACCTAAAGCAATCGGGGCATCTCACAACCCAGGCTGCATGCAGAGCTATACAGAATAAAAAAATGTAAGAGGAAAGAGAACAGTGATCTGTTCCCAACTGAAGGCAAACTTGCCCATGGGGGAAAAACAAAAGACAAAAAGGAATCAAAGTCTAACCTTTGACAAAAAATAACTAACCAGTAATTGAAAAATGCTTAAGTAAATTATAACAATTATAAGCACTAAGCAGGTTATGTGTACATAATAGATTGTGAATGAGAAAGACAATAGCAATTATTCCTAGGTGATTAATATGTGAATTTTTTCCTTTTATTTCTATATGTATTTTTCTGAGTGTCCTAGAATACACAAACAAAATATTTTAATGGTGGGAAAAGAAAAACAATAATGCAAACATTTTATCTTACTAAATGTTTTGGTTTTTCCAACTAATCTCTTTATTGCCTTTTAATTATTTGTATCCAACTAGCCTGCTACTGTTAAGAAACTAGGTTACTTTAATTTTTTTAAATCACAAGAAACCAATGCTATTGTTGCTGAAAATAAATCTGACATAAAAAAATTTGAAAAATGCTTAAAAAGTAACCAAACATGTTTTCATTATACCCATAATACACTAAAACTACTACTCAAAAATACAGTAACTTAGGATATTCATTTTTGACTAAATCATTATTTTAACCATATTATCCAGTGGACAAGCTTGCTTTGAACCAAATTGTACTTGGCCAAAATTGATGCTGACCACAATAACTTGTGAGTCAAGCTGGCACTGGCAAAGAGTACACTAGCAGTATCAGGGTGAAGTATAGAGGTAGAGATAAAAGCAGGATCAAAAAGTAAGGCTCAATAACAAAGAACAGGCAAGATGATCTGGACAAATTAGGAAGGGAAAGATGCCTTGGCTCAAAGTGGAAGGAAGTCTTTTATCAAGGAGTTATGGAACCCAAGCAGCTCTGGGTGCAGGTAAGGGATCTACTGAATTCAATTCCTTCTGCCTGCATAGACATTAGTAAGACAAAGCTGGGATTTCTCCAGGTATGACAGGTTAAAAGCAGCAACCCTAGGTACCATAGTTGAAAAACTAAATCTTGCTAAGGTTAAAATTAGGAGAAATATTTCTAAAATTATTCATCCACAATCACATTTCAAGGAAATAAGATTCCGGAGCTGACCACTACAGTATGCAAACTCCAGCATGACTCTTCCAGCACATAAGGGTTCCTTCAGGAGGCAATATCCCATACTGTTAGACAAAGTAAAAGGGGCACCACAACAGAACGTGTTCTCAAGGAAAGGAAACAGGATTATATTCCTATTTAGTCACAGCAAATAAGATGTGAAAAAGAAAGAGATGACTCAAGTTTTTTTTGGTAAAGAAGCATATCATATAGAGGCAGACTATTTACAAGTGATGTTGAGACCTATCCCTCACACAAGAAAAATGAACCAAAATTGTAATTTAAAATAGAAATCATAGAAGTAGTAAAACACCAAAATGAAAATATTCTTTCATCAGCTGGAAGTAAAGAGGGTTTTCTAACTATAACAACATTCAGAAGTTGTAAAAGAGAAAGCTAAAACATTCAACTACACTTTTAAAATCTATATAGCAGCTGGGCATGATGGCACACACCTATAAATTCCCAGCACTCAGGAGGCTGAGGCCGGAGGCTCACCATGAGTTTAAAGCCAGCCTAGGCTACATACTGAGCTCAAGACCAGCCTGAACTACATCATGAGACCCTGTCTCAAAAAACTAGAAAAAGAAAAAAGAAAGGAAATCTATCTAGCAAAACATCACAAGTAAAATTGAAAGGCAAATGAGAAACTAAGGGAAAATATCTTGCAAATTATGTTAGAAAGGGTAAATCTCCACACTATAAACAGCAACTACAAAAATAGTTTTTAAGCTACCTTCAGGTCCCTCAATAGGCAAAAGGTATAAGAGACATTTCACAAAAAAAATATGAAATATAAATGGTTCTACAAATAAATGAAAAGATGTTCACACTGTTTCAGAAGAGAGATAGAAATTAAGACTATACCAACAACTTTTACCTACCAGCATAGAAAAAAACAATAATAATGCAATTTGCTTGCAAGAATATGAGTGATCAGGTTTTTGCCTATATTTCTAATGGGATATAAATCTTATATCCCTACAATGTATCAAAATACAATGATATTTAACCTTTAGATCGTCAATTCTACTTCTAGAGACTTACGTCTACAAATATATTTGCATACATATGAAATAATCCATACAACAAAAGTATTTACTGCAACACTGCCTGTAACACTGAAAGACTGAAATCTTCTATATGCCTATCCCTATGGAACTGATTAAATAAATGATGTTATATTTACACAGATAATGTACAAAAGATCTGCCAGGCTACATCATTAAGTGAAACATACTTTGGATTTTTTTCTATAGCTATGTAAAAAACACTGAAATATAGTGGTAAGCAAAAAAAGGCAAAGAAATATATATATACTTTTATTTTTATAAAAAAAGGAAAGGAAAACAGAATATATATTGGCTTAAAAATACATTTTAAAACTGTGGAAGGATGATAATTTAGTAGATGGGGACAGATGAAAAGGAAACTGCTCATTTCTAAATGTTTTGTTGTCTGAATCATGGGAATGCACTGCCTTTTCAAAAATTAAATCTTAGGGAGTTTAAATATGAGTCAGATATCATTCAAGTTCCTAGTTAATACTTCACATTCTGTGGCCCCTCCATCCATGGGAGGTACATAGGCAAGTGACTGTGCAATCAAGACTTTAAGAGTAGCATCCAGAACTGGAAAACCCATGGCAGGGACAGTGACAGAAAAGGAGGGAACACAAGCTTGTGAAAGCACCATAATGGTGTGTCAAAGCAAAGAGATAAACCAGACATTCATTATTGGGGGTGCTGGGACCAAAAAGGGGTATAATAAGTCCTTGGAATGCCTGAATTAGTTTTAAATTCAAATACAGGTGTCAGCGAGTGTGCAGGCCAGGGTCCTGGAAGTCTGCAGCTGGCTGCAGTGATGGGGCAAGGCATATGGTACCAGCAGCACAACGATGTAGACCATGTTTTCTCTACTCCTCCTATGCCTTGCTCCTCAGTAAAACTACTGCAGAAAAAAACTGGGTCACAAGACCAGAAAGAATCAAGAAAATAGACTATTTTGAATAAGGATGCTTGAAAGTTGATTTCACTCATCAAATGTTTACAGAGCGTCTGTTCTATACCACAAATGGCCGTAAGTGCTCAATAAATTTAGCCCCCAAAAAATCATCCCAAATATGCAGGTCTACAACATTTTAAGCAAACAGCTATTTTAAAAGACTTTGAGATAAGCTCCTCTTAACTTTTTTAAATATTAAAAGATCACTGTCATCATATATGACTACAGGACGTGGCAGTGCATGACTGTAATCCAGCCACTTGGGAAGCTGAAGGAGGAAAATTGCAAATTCAAAGTCAGCTGAGGAAAATTAGTGAGATCCTGCCCCAAAATAAAACAAAATTTTGGGGCAGGAGCTCAGTGGTAGTGCACTTGCCTAGCATGCATGAGATCTTGGGTCCAATCTCCAGCACCGCAAAAAAATAACTTAAAATGATAATTTAACATGTAAATTTTAAATAATAATTTTCAGAAGTTAGAAAAGGGTAGCCTATTTCAATTTCACTAAATTTAAATAGCAGAAATCTTTAAAATAAAGCTTTCTATTCTCCTTACCACAATTGATAAAATAGGAAAACATAACTGGAAAAAAGAACTAATTCAGAACAGATGTCAGGGAAGAATTTTTCCAGTAGTGAACTATAAACATGCAGAATAAATACTGGAAAATGTATTATGGTAAAAATCAGAATCAGTTACTAATTACATGATCTGAGTAGGAAACCAGATACCTAAATAAGTAGAACAGACATTTAAAAAATAATCCTAAAAGAATAGACAAACCATGTTTTTACTATCCAACTCTGACTTAGGTAATACATAAACTTAAAATCTGCTAAAATGCAGGTAGTTTCCATGCCTACAAAGCCAGCTCTTATTTATCCAAAAGATATACCCAACTATAAATCTAATAAGTTTTCAAATAAAATATACTGTATTCTTCCTGAATATTATGCCAAAAATTTTTTCAACTTAACTACCTTCTTGGTACTTTTTATGACCAGCCTTGGTATTTCACTTGGGAAGGTAATGTAATGACTTAACAAACCTACTATCACCAGGCCTTCTTTTCTAGAAAAAAAAAAAAAAAATCATAGTCCCACCCTGGTTGCCTGAGAAATGGCCTATGTCTAGCATGCAATAAGGATCAAAAGAAAACTGAAGAGGAACAAGCAACAGAATCCATTCCAAGAAAGTTTGCTGATTCCTAAGGAGTCAATTTGTGATTCATTCACATTCAGATGAATTTACAAAGACAAATCTCAAAGCTAAAAATAAAATGCCTCTTAAGACTATTCTGCTTTCCATTTATTTTTACTTTACAGGCAGGAATGGGCCATGATGTTGGTAGTACATTAACTCTCTCAGGCTACCAAGAGCCTACTCCCTGGCTATAGTAAAGTACCATGAAAGTCAAAGTTGTGTTATAAAATATTACTGCTAATACAACCATACTACTAAAACCACATGTCACTTAAAGGAGTTAATGAGCTGCCTGATCAGTGCAAATTAGTGACTTAGGAAACTGGCCCCAAGAAAAACATCCAACTTCAGAACCTTACAGAACCAACTTCAGAAAGATCCTTAATGATCATAAACTGAACTATCATTTGACATATATGATAGTTCAGTCTCACAAAAGAGTAATTTACTCAAAAGCAAATTTGCGGCTTAACTGCAACAAAGCCAGCCCCAGGGCTCTGAAAAGCTTTCAAGTGTTCCTTGTGATACAACATCTACCTCTAGGAGACCATGCTGAAGAAACTGGACTTCATATTGAGGCCACTTTTTTTTTTTTTTTTTTTTTTTTTTAGAACAGGGGATGATGGTAAAGAATTATACCAATATATTTGCAAAGGAGTATTTACTTCATCTACTCTAGCTAAAATACAGATATTTCAACTGATTTATCACACTTAATAACTTTTCTCTCCCAAATTATTGTGGTCTCCCAGGATTTATCAATGATGGGGAAAAACACAACTAGGAAATAAACTACCTTTTAACCAGACTGAAAACCTGTCAACTAAGAAATAAACTACCTTTTTAACCAGACTGCAAACTTGTCCTAACTTATTATTACAGATAGGAAAACATTATTTAATAAGATTTAACACTTACACTATGAAGTAATCCTCCTGAGTTCTACTTTTTTCTAAATTTTCTACAATATAGCAAGTCTTTCCTGATCTATTTTATAAAATCCTCATTTTAGGGCCTTTTTGAATACTTGTGTCCATAGCCTATAACCTTGTCAAGCTATAAGCTTGACATATTGCCTTTTTCCTTAATAAAGGCAAAAATTTAGTTTTCTAAATAACACAGGCTTCTAACAAATCACAGCCTCAGAATCTTTTTGACCTTTTTTATCTCTTCATAAGCAGAGTGTCATAAAAATCCATTTAAGTATATTGTGAAAAATATTTTAAATTCAAGAATTTTTGAGGTATGGCCAAATAGCTCAGCAGATTAAAGCTCCTACCAGCAGACACAGGAGCCAGGGGTTTGATCCCTCCAGGACCAGTGGTGCAGGCCCCAAACATTGGGCATGCTGAGAAGGCAATAGAGACTGGGTGTGGTGGCATGTGCCTTTAATCCCAGCTCTTAGGAGGCTATAAACAGGAAGATCACTATGAGTCTGATCTAGTAGCGAGACCCTGAAGACCCTGTAGACCCTCCCCTAAAATACAGAAAAATAAATAAGAATTTTTACACTTACTAGTTACACACAAATGTCCTAGTTCCCAAATTTCTAAACATTAGAACATTTTCTCTAAAAAAATGCTGAGATTAACATTTTCTAGCCTTCAGCCCCTCATCCTTGACAGAAAGTAGCATAAGAGAACGTGCAGACAGGGAAAAGAGATTAAAAGAGTCAAACCAAAAGTGTATCAGAAAAAAAAAAATTAAACAATGTTACAAGTCTGCCTACTCAACAAGCCAAACTGCCATTTCCTTGTGTCACCTTGAAGTTGTCTGTGCTTTTGGCCAGCACTGTGATACCGGATGTTCAATCAGGAATATCAAAAGTTCAGGCAAAGAAAACAACCAAGTATGACCTAATATGAGTCCATTTGTGTCAATATATGTCATGACTGCTCTATCCATCCATACTCAAGCTAGATGAACCGATACTTCATGGATGTTTACTATCTATGCTGAATATTACTAGATGTTACAAAATTCAAAGAAGTGTAAAGCACACTTTTCAAGCTTATAGCTTCACAAGGTTATAGACTATGGGAACAAGTATTCAAAAAGGCACTAAAATGAGGATTTTATAAAAGACAACCTCAGCTCACTTCCTCAAGTGTCAAGAAGGGTGAGATTTCTAAGTGGGGAAGGAGAGAATGAAATAGCACAAAAAGGAAAGTTACAAGCAAATGTGAGAGGTTGAAAAGATGTTTAAAGAGGACAGTTCAGTAGAATAAGCACTTGCATGGCAAGCATAACCTGAGTTCAATCCCCAGTTCCAGAACAGTAGAATACAGTCAGACTAGGACAGGAAAATTCTGTGCAAATCTAACAGGCCTCTGGGTTATATTCTGCAAATAATATCTAGCTGTTGAAAATTTCTTAGGCTGAGTGATATAGTTATATTTTAACAAGACTATTGATAAAAATTAGTATGAAAAAAGAGTACACAAGAAGATCAGATAGAAAATTACAATACTCCTGGATTCTTCAGCCAGGTACATCTCAAGTGTCTTTATGTATCTTAAATGTAGTATGGAACTATTGATTATAGAAAACCTTTTGATTACAATTCTTGGACTTCGTTCATTTTATTAGGCAACAACTTCTGGCTTGGAATTTTTACTTCTTTTTTCCTCATCCAATGTTTAGATTAATAAAAATAATCATTATTCCTTACACATTAGCAATATCAACACAATTTCCTGTTACTGCCTCATCAAAAGAACATTTAAAGTGATTCTTAAAACCACTTTATTAAAACAATTGGTTTATATCACACAAAAAGTTTCCCAAATTTCATTTTGTTCTCCAAGAGAAAGAATACTTTTTCTCCTCAGGCAGATTAGACCTACAAAATTAAAGCAAAATGAAAGGTACTTATCAAGTGAATCTGTAATAGTTACTTCATAGAAAGTTTTCAACAGATTGGCTGTTTCGAGCAACGTAAGAGCAGAAACTGCTTTATTTTGTGTATGTAAACTAGACCACATTCTACAAAAGAAATCCTCTCTTCTAGGAAAATGGTCCAAATCTGGAAAGTTTTAAACTTGTCACAGATTAAGAAAATTTTATTCTACTTTCTCCCCAAAAAATAAGTACTAAATTTCACTTTAAAAAACTTATCACCAAAAATAATTTAACTACTGAAACAGTCACAGTGCATTTGCCTTGCACAATATTATCCCTGAGTTCTAGTAAATCACACTTTTGAAAAAGCACAGAGGAATAGATACTAATTTGGAAAACATAAGAATTCACTCCATTTGGGTCACTGAAAGAATTGCCTGTGTTTTGGGACACAGGATTAAGCAGGCTCTAACACGGTATACAGCCTTGTTTCTACTTCCACATTTTCCAGTTGAGTGTTAAAAGTTGTCACTTATCAGTGACCACTGGAACCACTTGTAGGAAGTCAGCCAAACTTCCTACAAGAGGAGCAAGGGGAGAGTAACAGTAGTTTGGCTCATCGATGTCAAATAGCCACTAAGCCCAAAGGTGTGGTCCAGAAACGGATTAGAGGGCTGACATTCAGGAAGGAAAAAACATAAAGGAAACTGATGGGTGAGAGAAAGAGGAGGGAGCATACAAAGTACTAGCCAAAATAGGGATCTTTCTTTCTTAGCCAGGGGTGGATTTTATAAGTAAAAAAAACCAGTTTGAAACTCACTGGAGCCCCATTTACTTGAACAAACTTAGTTGCTGAGTGGGCAAGAACCTTTCCTATACTAATAGTCAGAAGACGTAGTTTATTCAATAAATTCATTGAAAAATGTCATGCTTCCCAAAAACTGTATCTAATTTAGGGTTCCTACAAAGTGATTCCAGTGCTGCATGAGATGTTAAACCCAAGGGGGAATGGGTGGGGTACAGAATACAGATTAAGTTTTTACAGCATGGAAATAAAAAGTATTTTTAAACCTTCTTGAGGGTGAGGAGTTAGGCAAGAAGTAATACGTGGAAACTGTCAAGTGCTTCTCTACACACCCACCCACCAGATACCATCGCAGCGGGCTGGGGGAAGTCTCTCTCTTCTTGCCTGACAGCTTCACTTTCTTTGAGGTCTGAAGCTGGTGATCACACTGTCCCGTCATGGTATTTTCAGTTAACAAAGCAGTTACTCAACAGGGGAAAAAGCCACAAAGGAGCAGAGCAGCTGCTGCTGCACCCGTGATGCAAGTGCAGGATAAGCCCGGGGCCGCCACCGCCGCCTCGGCTCCTCCGTGACGTCCGGGAGGGGTATCCCCGGCTCTCAGGAAGTGGCGGCCGCGGGCAGCTCCGCCCCCACGCGACTCCGAGCCGGCCGGGCCGCCGGGTGCC
Source organism: Ctenomys sociabilis (assembly GCA_004027165.1). Lineage (NCBI taxonomy): Eukaryota > Metazoa > Chordata > Mammalia > Rodentia > Ctenomyidae > Ctenomys > Ctenomys sociabilis. Next base: position 53,676 of record PVKA01006612.1, on the reverse strand, counting down.
AGGGCCGCCGGGCTGCGGAGGGAGCAGGGCAGCGGGAAGCACCGGATCCGCATGCCGCGGGCCCGCCACCACCGCACCGCCCGCGCCAGGCTCCGGACGGACGAGCGCCGCGCCCCGCTCCCTCAGCTCTGCCCGGCTCGAGCGCAGGAAGCAGGCCCGCCCGCGCCCCCTCGCGCCTCAGCTCACACCCACTCACCCCGACCCGCGGCGCCGAGCCCGGCCCAGCCCAGCGGGCCGCCAGACCGGGTCGAGCTGAGTCCAAGATGGCGACTCCGCCACGCCCGCCCTCCGCGCGGCGGGCAGGGTCAGTCCCCCCCCCACACACACACACACACTGCGCGCTCGCGCCCGAGGCCCAGCTAAAAATAGCCAGGCCCAACTCTAAGTTTGGTTCGGCCGGATCCCGGCGCGGCCGCGCGCGCCCCGCCCCGCCCCGTGCGCCCTGTGGCCCCGCCCCGCCCCGCCCCGCGCGGCACTGAATGGAGGAGGGCGGGGGTGACCGAGGGGAACCTACTCCGCTATCTGCGGCGCGCGCCGGCGGCGGAGCCCGGCCAACCGCCGAATTTAGTAACATCGCCTGCGTCAATCACGCGCCTCGCGTGCGTCAGCGCAGCGCGGCTCCAGGTCCTGCTCCCCCCTCCAGCCTTTGAATGGATACAATGTAGCAGCGCCCTCCTTCTTTCTGAGACTGGATTGGAACCTGCCGCGGTGCAGAAGGCTGAGTTCCTCCGGGCTGGGTCAACTTTTGGCGCATCCTCCCACAATCTTCTCCACACCAGCCTGCCTGAAGTGAAAGTGGAGGCGAAGAAAAATATACATGCCATAAGATGTAGTTTTGTTTTCAAGTTTCTGGTCCTACCTCGAACTTTCTTAGAATCTGAAATTTGCTCCCACAAAGGAAGTCGCTCTCTCAACTCTACCAGCACCTCACACAGACACAGGCACTCAAAGATTGGGATAGGTCAAAGAAATAAAATGTCGCATCTGATTGAAGTGGACCACGTGGGGACCATGTCCGTCTGCCTTGTGTCACTTAAATATTTCCTTCTCAAAAATTCATTTCTGAAAGAGCAATCTTTGGGACTAGGAGTCTTTAACTGATAGATTTTTATTTTGTTTTCAAGCAAGAAACTCGCTTAAAACTTAAAACTCATTAATTCCATGGGAGAAAATGCTGTCCTTTATACAGTCGCCCCGATTCTCGGCACACTATTTCAATATAAATGTGTCCCAGAAGACCAGAGAATGTCCTCTACGTAGGCCAAATAAGATTTGTTGATTGATTTTTAAATGTTTCCTCTGAGAAACTAGAGGGAGCATCTACAACTTTCAAAAAAGTGAAAGCACGAGTCGAGAGTTCCATTTCTGACAGGATGCTGGGAAGGAGGGAAGATTTGCAGCAGTCACCTCGCTCAGCTGTTCAGCACGTGTGTTTGTTTTATACAAGTTAGGTAGTTTCTGCTGCAGCGTGCGAGTGAATGATGGCTCTGCACTTCATTGTGTTATAATGTGTCCAGTTAGGGTACCCGCGCCCTAAGTGTAAAGAAATAAAATTCCCGCAGCCATCTGCATCCCTGTGCGAAACAAGCCCCCAGAACCTGATGGGAGGAGGAGAATTAGCCTAGGCACCGAGGACCCGAGAGACGTAAACAGCTTCAGAAGCACGGCGAGGGAAGCGCAGCCGCACCTCGGGGAGTCTTCGGGCTGGAGCCAGAACTCCTCCAGCGAGGGCTGCCAGGTCACTCGGAGAAACTGGCCGACGGGGCCATCCCTTTAGGAAGAGCTGTCCTCTCCCCTGCCCCCGCGCCCTGGCTCGGTGCCCCGGGGCAGCCTCGGAGGCGCGCCAGCAGCGCTCCTCCAACTCCGCTCCACCCAAGCCTGACAGCTGGGCGGGCCCCCCTGACCCGCGGGCGGCCGCTGCGCCCTCCGGAAAGCGCGCGCCCTGGCGAGCCGCGCGGCGGCCGGGTGCTGACAGCGCGGGGTGGCCCAGCCCCCGGGACCCGGCGCCGTTGCCATGGTGCGGCCGCGCCAAGGGCCGAGGAGCGGGCGCGCGCGCACACACACACACGCCCTCCCTCGCACACGCGGAACCGGCTGGGCCAGGGGAGGGAGGAGGAGGGTGACGTAGCGTCCCATGGCGTCACATTGACGTCTCGCATTCCAGGCACTCTATGGAGAGGCCGCTAGGGCTCCTGTGGCATAAATGACGTGCCGAGAGAGCGAGCGAACGCGCAGCCGGGAGAGCGGAGTCTCCTGCCTCCCGCCCCCCACCCTTCCAGCTCCCGCTCCTCCTCCGCTGCCCGTACACAGACGCGCTCACACCCGCTCCCTCACTCGCACACGCAGACACGCGCGCACACACGCTGCCCTCTCCCCGCGCTCACACCCCGCCTGCCCTGCGCCCTCGCCGGTGCAGCGCCGCGCCGCAGCCGGACGCCCCTCCTGGGCTCACTGGGCGACGCTGACAGCGCAGGCGGTGGCCGTGGAGGTGGGAGCAGCGGCGGCATCCTCCCCCCTGGCCGTGGCCGGAGCCAGGACGCCGGCGGAACCTCTCGGCGGCGCTCTCCCATGAGTCGGGACCGCAGCATCCCAGGCCAGCAGCTCACCGCCTCCGGGAGCCGCTGGGCTTGTCCACCGCAGTCCGTCCGGGACAGCAGCTGTGACTACCCCCCAGTGCAGATTTCGGGGCTTCTCTCTAGAAACTCGTTCTAAAGACGGAACCGCAACAGCACTCAAGTACGTATGCGATTTACCCAGTTAATAAGGGGACTTGCTAAAAAGTTGGCGCGCTGGGAAGCGTGGATCCTGAAATTGACAACTTTGAGCGCGGGGTCCGCACACCACACACACACACACACACACACACACACACACACACACACACACACACACGCCTTTCTACTCTGGCTTTGCTCGCTCAGTCGCCCATGGGTTCGGATCTAAAACTTTTCCCCTGTAACGTGCCGGCAGGGATTCGGGAGCTGATGGGAGTCCTCTCCCCACCCCAAAAGGCGAAAAACCTCTAACAAAGAGGAGGACCGGGATTTGTGCAATTGCAGCTCGGGCGATGTAATTCAGGGTATTTCGGCTCTAGTTGTCATGGTAATGATGCTCTCGGCGGCGGCGGCGGCGGCAGCAGCGGCAGGGAGTTGCAGCCCCGGTGACGAACGGCAGTAATTTTCCTGCCGCTTAAGTAGGATTGAAAATAGTTGCTCTGGTGGATCCAAGTTAATGTACCTAGTGGTGGAACAGAGCTGGTTGTCTGGGAGAAAGCTTAAGGAGGGTTGACGCCTAGGCAGCAGTGGCCGGAGTTCGCTGAAGCTCTTGGAAGATCTCTGGAAAGAGGGCGTAATTGTGGGAATGTGGGCTTATTGTATTGAAATGAGCCTGTGGCTCCACTAGGCACGTCTGCCTGGCGTCGCTGACTTACCAGTTTACACTTTTCCCTTCGGAGGTCATCGGTTGTAATTGCCGACTCCCGCGCCCCAACACGCGTGGGGATCACATCCCTATCCTCTCGGCCTTGGCTGTGTGGGGGAAAGGCATATTTTAACTTGTCACTGGCAGTGCTCGCACTTTCGGAGAAGTTGCTGTGAGTGTATTACTACTGTGAAAGCTTTGGGTCGCGAGACCGGAGCGGTCCATCGAGCTCAGCCTGCGGCGACTGAGTTCTCAAGGCACTTTTCTGGAACCTGTTGGGAGCCTGAGCGGTTCTGAGGGGAACAGCATTGGTCCCTTGACTTCCAAGAACGTTCCTGGAGGTCGCTTTTTACTTAGGCTCCCGGGTTCTCCACAGGGAAGAGCTGCAAAGAGTTTAGTAATCAGTGATCTCGGGCTGTTATCCTAGGGCCTTGGAGTGCCGGGAGGGAGGTGCCGGGAGGTTCGGTCATTCCATCGCAAATCCAGCGCTGGATCTCTTTCCCACGATAGGGAAATAAGGGAAAAAGAGAAGATGCTCAACGTAGAAACTGAACACAATGAATGAAATTACTTTATTCCGGGTATTTTAGCTTAACAAGATGCGCTTGTATTGGATATTAAAAGACTTCTCAGGCCACCGCACCCTCTTTACCCACTCCTCCTTCCTTCAACCCCTATCCTCTTCCCTAGGACCAAGCTCTCGCAGAAATTCTCCCCTGAGCCTCGCTCTTTCTGAGAATCGGAGTCTTTCCTTTTCTGCCTGTCGGTCCACCACTTCGCCGGCCCCCGCCCAACCTCCGCCCCCGCTCCGCCTGGGTGGAAACTCCGCGGAGGAGCCCGGGTCACAATGGTGTGTTTCACGATTTCCTCCACACACTTCGCCACGGGGAGGGGAATACGGGGGTGTTCCTTTCGTCTACCCACGAGAAAGAAAGGAGCTTTGACAGAGGTAGTTATTGCTTCCTAATTTACAACCCCGAGGTTCTATGCTACCGGCCCGGCGGCCGCGAGCGAGAGCGGCAGAACGTGTTTCCAGGCGCGGAGGCTTTGCCTAGGTAACCGGCTGTTCAGGGGGCGGAGAGAGCGATGGGGTGCTCGGTTGGGCAGTAGGAAAGGCGCTGTGGCTCTCTCCCGAGAGCGCTGGGAGCTGGAGAGGAACCCCTTCTTGGGGACGACGAGAGCCCCATCCAACCTAGTTCAGAGGCCGGCCCTTAGAGGAGGGCTGCGCTTGAAACGCCTCCAGGGAGGGGTGGGATCCCGGGTACCCACTGGAGGGGGGGGTAGGAGAGTTGCTGGAGACACCCACAGAAGATGCATTAGACGAGAAGCAGACGCTACAGTCCAGGAAAGAGCCTCCGTGCTGAAGCTACAGCAAGCTCGAGCTTTCCTTCGCAGCAGCTCAGTCTGGGGGTGGAAAGGGAATGCCCCATTTCCTGGCTGTCCAGGGTGTTCCAGACCTGGGGCTCTGACCCCCTTTCGCTCCTGCAGCTGAGCTCCAGGGGCAGGAGTGGCGGGAAATAAAATTTACTATCCCTTGCGCCCCTCACCGCCAGGAAGGTTTTGTGTTTGGTTTGGGGGCCCTTGGGGGATTCCCGTGCCTACTCACAGAGCTGTCCCCACCCCCCAGCAAAGGGGGCGCTACAGGCCAGAGTCTGGGTCAGCCAGATCCTTTCCCCTAGGACCGCGAAGCCGCGCTTTCAGCTAGGAAGTTTCGCTAGGCAGTGCACTGAGTCTTTGGTCTGGGACTTGCTCTCTTGGCGCCCTCCAGAATGTGCCCCCTCCGGACTTTGGGGTAGCTGGGAGCCTTCCACTGTCTGGGACACCGCCTGCTGCTAGCAGGGTACCTCCCTCCGCCCGCCCCACCGGCCACGAACGCGGTCCCCTCCTCGCTTGACTTACAGCGCTGGCCTTCTTTCCACTGTGTCCTTTTGTTTGCTTGACCCCTGGCCCCCGAAACTCGCGGCTAATAGAAGCGAAGCTCCATTAGCATTTAGAATGAAAAACGGAGACTTTCTTAATTCCTTGGGGCATTCATGCATTCGTTCCGGACTTTGTGCATTTCCTATGCAACGTGTAAAATTTGTATTTGAAGGGTGGAGGCAGGCGGAGTTGGAAAATGCCTATTTTCCGCTCGTGCCCACTCAATGACCCCCAAATTCAAACAAGTAGATTTTCAAAAATGTTCTCCTTCCTTAGTTTTACTGACTTTGTGAGCTCCGGCAGAGATCAATTTTTGGACCGCGACAGGTTGCAGGGCTCTTAGCCTCGGTTTGTGTGCCACAAAACTGCCATCAAAGCTGTGGTTGTTGACCACCTTTCCTCAGCTTTCCCCAAGGCAAAATGAGGCTTCTTGCTGGGGAATCCTTACACTCCTTTACTTACCCTCATGATAATTTTTGGTAATTAACTAGCCTTTGGAGACAGCACCTCCCCAAGAGCCCCTGAGCTATGTGATACATCCTCATCTCACAGTGCTTTCTTTCCTCCTGTCCGGTGCTTGCAGAGCCCACTGCGGGAGAGCGCAGCCCGGCAAGCCCGGGCCCTGAGCCTGGACACTCACTAGAGCCAGGCAGCGCCGCGGAAGCTTTGCCTCGCTTGACGTCCCCGCCTTCTACGCTCTCAGCCTCTGCTGGAGAGACCCCCAGCCCCACCATTCAGCGCGCAAGATACCCTCCAGGTAGGTCGGAAACTTTGACCTCCCTTCCCTTCCACAAACAGAAATGAGTAGGAGAACCACAGTCAGAGGGGTGCCAGCTGGTCAGCATGCCAGCACAGTTAGTTCTGGCCAGGCATCTCACAGTACAGGTGATTTCCCTAAAGGAAGCGCTTCTGTGTGCCACACCCTGTTGCTAGAAGTGGAAAATCCAGATTAAGATTGCATTTCTCAGAATTATTTTTTCCTAAGAAAACAATACTGTAATAGATTAGAGTCTTTTATACATTTAAGTCTTAATTTTTGCCCTTGTTTTATATCCAAGCTATACATTTGTGAATTATGGAATCACTTAGAGCAACCGAGGCATTTTTATTTGCATAAACCCAATTATCATTTGGGTGCAGACATTTAGATGAGTACAGCTCAGAGGGAACTGGAAAAGCATTTAAGCTGAAAGCCCAGGAGTAAGTGTGTGTTTGGCAAAAGAAAGGACAGCACGTTTGGTTTGCACCTCCTCTTTACAAGTTTGTTAAAGGGATACTATGTGCCAGGCCTGTGTAGGCACCAGAGATATGCAGATTAAGTAGAACAGAGACTCAGCAAGCTCATCTTCCAGCTGGAAACTTCAGAGAGTCACAAAGAAAAGCAATAGGTAGGAAAGGACAGCAAAGAATGACAAAAGACTAGGAGAAATCCTAGAGGTACTGAAGGAGAGTGGATAAAAGCAGGATTCTTTCTTGTAAATGGTTAGCTTTTCACTTCATCCCAACCACTGGACAGACACCAAGATAAGGAATCCTGTAGCTTCAAACTAATGAGTCTTCATTTAAGGCCCTGCTTTAAAAAAATTTTTAAGATTTGAACTAGCCCCTCCTCATCACTGCTTCTTCCAACAGGCCCTCGTCACCTTTTTTCAAGTCAAGATTTCATCCCATACACGCATGACTCAATCAGAGTTGGAAATGTGGGTAAGAGAAAGATGTAAAAGGAAATCCAAAGTACTCACGTTTCTATTAGTCACACCTTTTACACCATAGACTCAAACAGACATTAAGCACTTGGTTTTCCTTTGGCTCAGAAAAACCAACCACTAGGAAATGCCCATTTTATCACTTCTATTTAACCCTAAAAAAGGAAAATAATTAGATAAATCATCCACTAGAACCAGTAATGCTCTAGACCTTCTTCCCCAGTTTAGCCTCTCTGAACAATAGTAAGCATCTTGGATACCAAGCACTTCAGAAGCTCAAAATAGCCAAACTGGTAGAGAAACCAAATTATTCCAAAACTGCTTTTTTCTTTTCTAGGGAACTAATTCTTCTATTATAAAATACACCTCAACTAACTTGCCTATTTTATGGTGGGTGTTGACTAGTACCATAGAACAGCCACTGCTGACATATCTTATTAGTCAGAATTGATGAATATGTTTGTGTATATATGTATGTATATATGCACACACTGTATAGTAGAGAACAGGTTTGGTGGGTGGGTTTTTTTTTTTTTTTTTCCACCTGCTGATCTTTTTCTTTGCAGATGGCACAGACTCCCTCAGTCCTTTTCCTGGGCCTATGTTCCCCCCCTCGCCACCTAGTTGGCTGAAGCCACCAGCAGGAGTCCAGTTTGTGCATGCTGCTAGTCCTGTTTGGAGGAGGGAGAAGGAGGTGGGAAAAAGCAACCACAACTTGTGTGGGCAGCTTCAGTTGGCACTCATGAAATGTTAGAATACCACTGTCTTTCATGGCCAGTAAGTCCCACATAGGACATCTTTTCAAGTAACTCATAAGCTTACAAATCAATGTGTATAGGTTGGGGGACCAATGATCTCTTTCTCCCAAAATTAACCATCTGAGCATTTGTAGGCTTTTACTGTATTCTCCCAGCTTGTGACTTAGAAGGCCACTCTATCTTATTGGACTCAAAGCCATTTTTTAAAAACATCTTTGGATTTATTTATGAGGGAAGACAGCAAGTCCTCCGATCTGTTGGAGAGTAGAGCAAAAGAGAGACGATGGGTATTTGAGTCCCTTTTGTCTGTCAGGGATTCAGCTATCTTCCCAGGGAGGAAAAAGTAAGCATGAGGCGTTTAAGTCTGTGCTACCAGCAGAAGAGGATTTCACTTCCTGTGTTTCCCAGATTAGACAGCAGTGAATCCAACACTATTAGTTAAGTAAAGTGTTGACTTGCTTCTGAGAGCCCTTTCTCCCTGGCCCTGCAGATATGCCCTGTGTGCAAGCCCAGTATAGCCCTTCACCTCCAGGGTCCAGTTATGGAGTGCAGACCTATGGCTCGGAATACAGTACGGAGATCATGAATCCTGATTATGCCAAACTGACCATGGACCTTGGCAGCACAGAGATCACGGCCACAGCCACGACGTCCCTGCCCAGCTTCAGTACCTTCATGGAGGGCTACTCAAGCAGCTACGAAATCAAGCCCTCCTGTGTGTACCAGATGCAGCCTTCTGGGCCACGGCCCCTAATCAAGATGGAAGAGGGTCGTGCATCTGGCTACCATCACCACCACCACCACCACCACCACCACCACCATCATCACCAGCAACAGCAGCCATCCATTCCAACGCCCCCTGGCCCAGAAGACGAGGTGCTGCCCAGCACATCCATGTACTTCAAGCAGTCCCCACCGTCCACCCCCACGACGCCCGGCTTCCCCCCGCAGGCGCAGGCGGGGGCGCTGTGGGACGACACACTGACCCCCTCGGCTCCTGGCTGCGTGGCGCCAGGCCCGTTGCTGGACCCGCCCATGAAGACGGTGCCCACGGTGGCCAGTCCGCGCTTCCAGCTCTTCGACTTCAAACCCTCGCCGCCGCACCCGCCCACACCCAGCCCTGCTAGCAGCCACCACCACCTGGGCTACAATCCGACTGCCGCTGCTGCACTCAGCCTGCCCCTGGGAGCCGTAGCCGCTGCGGGAAGCCAGGCTGGTGCACTCGAGGGCCACCCTTTCGGCCTGTCGCTGGGCAAGCGGGCGGCCCCGCTGCCTTTCGCGCCGATCGGCCTCACGGCGTCCCCTACAGCCTCCAGCCTGCTGGGCGAGAGTCCCAGCCTGCCCTCACCGCCTAACAGGAGCTCCTCTTCAGGAGAGGGCACGTGCGCTGTGTGTGGGGACAATGCGGCCTGCCAGCACTATGGGGTGCGCACCTGTGAAGGCTGCAAAGGCTTCTTCAAGGTGAGCACCCGCCTCCTCTTGACGCCCCCTCTCCTCCACTTACAAGCCAACCCCTTCCTGCCACCAGCGGTGTAGGAGTAGCCATTGTCTTTTCTGGTTTGAGTCTTATAATCAGGAAGCTGTATTTCTCAGGGGGTGGAGGGGTTTAATTTCAGGTCAGGATACAAGAAAGCCACCCAAATAGGGTCTGTGAACCAACTGGCCTGACATTTCCTTAGGAACATTTTTTCCTGAAGAGAGCTTTCATCAGATTGTCAAAAGGATCTCAGATTCTGCAATGCTTAAAGCTCATTGCATTCCTTTCAGTCCTCTCAGGATCTCAGAGGGGAGAACCTGGACTTTTGTGTCTCACTTAGACTTCACAGTAAGGGCTGGAGCTCCAGAGTCCAAAAGGCCTGATGTGAAATTTTGGCTGCTTTCTGCCTTTATCAATAGTATCTTGATGGTAGATTATAATTGTGCTTATTTCATAGCTAAAGATATGGTAGGGCAGAGAGGTGCTTCAGCTGCCTCAGGATATGCACAGGGGGAACAAAATGGAAGCAGGATGATAACTCATACTTGTGCTGGAGCACAGTAGACAGAGGCAATTGCCCACACGCAGCTCGGGGCAGCTGCACTACAGAAGATAGAAATTAGAGTCCCACCAATCTACTCTATCTTTTTGAAACCCTTCCTTATCTCATTACCATATACAGTACCATTTTTCACTACTGTTCATTCTTTCACAGACCCTGAGTAGAACTTCACAATGGGAGGGTATGTACCTCCTCAGACCTCAAGGAAGCTCAACTCTAGAGAGGCAAACTCTTGGGCAGGTTTTTCATAGTGGTTTAGCTGCATTAGAGGGGTATGGGAGTGGTAGAGGAAGAAGACCTAATTGTTTTGTTGCTCTACCTCATGTCATTGAGTCCTTCACACACTTTCAGCCACTGTCCCCTTCCCTCACCCCACTGACCATTATTTCAGATCCACACAAATCACTGCCTAACCTGCAGAGCTGGGCAGGGCAGAAAAAAAGGGGAAATGAGATGCTGATTGAGTAACTAGGATTGGGGAGACAATAGGATGTATCTGGGAGCTCAGTGATACTGAGTGTAGAAGACTCAAGTGGGAGTCTGAGGCCTGACACTTCTTTCTAAGCCTCTGTTTCCTTATCAGGGAATAAAACTCAGAGAATGGCTGTAGAGAATGAGATTAACACTTCTACAAAAGCACTTTGTAATTTGAAAAGTCCATGAAATAAGTTTATTATTAAATGGAAACCATGAAGTATTTGTAAAAATGTATGCCTGTAGGTGGGTATGCATTACCAGTAACCAACAGTTATTTTTTATGTGAGGATTGTAACAGTGTCATTAATTGAATTCTGTAGATAAATGGTAAAACCCTTGTGGAAAGACTAGGTAATATGTTAAATGCCCTGCAGGTCTTCATGTACAATTTTGAAGTTTTAAATGCAAAATGCCCCCCATTTTTGCTATTAAGGTTAATATTTTTCCCCCCATCTCAAATATTCAAGTTTCAAGTAACTGCATTCCTTTATCAGGTTTGATTTTTACATCATTTCAGTAGAAATGCTGAAGGGCAGTAGAACAGAAAGCAGAAAGGGAGAAAAGAATGAAAAATAATTAAGAGAAGTATGAATAATAAAATCACCCTTAAATAATTGAGAGTTGACCAAAATCTCAGAGTGGTTATTCGTTATGAATCTAAAAATCTCCATTAAGTGTTTCCCCAACAGGTTCCGTTTTTCACAGCAATTCCTTGAAAACAAATCTATACTTGAATGGGGGGGCAGGATGGAGAGAACCACCCCACAGATCTGTTAATTAAGGGAACAGGAGCAGGTTTTACCCAGTGGCTTTCTATCATTAAATTGAATTCTTTAAAAATGTGACATGAAGTGCAGTTAATGATGAGAATTCAGTGATTGAACCATAACGATCTCTCCCTGTCCTTCAACTGTGCAGGCACACACAAGTGTGGAGAAGGCTTCAGGTTATTGAGAAAATGTGTACCTGAAAGCAAAATGCCACCAAGCACTTAAGTTGGCATATCATCTTGAGGATAATGCCAAGAAATAGCCTGTTAGAAATTACTGCATTCAGTGAAAGAGAGCTTCCTTTGAAAAACACAAATTTCCTATCCCTACAGACTCTTGAGAATTTAAATGCTGACACTCAGAAGTATGTTTGTGTCTTAGAATTTGGTATTTCAAACTGGACAGCTTTGTTTTAGACTTGAAGTAGTTTGGCTTTGTTAAATTTTTAAAAGTATGTGACAGCAGTTTAGAATCTATACCCTATGATGAAATAAAAGGTGACAGGGTGAATACTGAGACATGGAAGGTGAAGGCCCCTGAAAAAGGTTGGAAGTAAACCTAAAATTTGGATACAAAGTAGGCCACAAGCCCCAAGTTGTCAGGGCATTTTTCTTTTACATGCAGCCCAGACTTCCAAAATAAATATCAACTTTCTTCTCTATTTGGAGTTGACAAATCCAGATAATTTCTTAATTATGGGTCCATTTGCACAAATTTTTTTGAATTACATAAAACAAGCATTCTTTTACATTTGGAACACAAAACATATTTAATTGTTTTTCCATGTATCATTTAAAAATTCTATGTGATTCTAAAATATATGATTATTTTTATAACCAAGCTCAGCTTCATATGATGTACCTTTTGCAATATGGCTATTTTAGTGTCTGTATCAATAGTCATTTATGAAATAACCTATTAATGGGAATTGTCACTGAAAATATATGGCTTTCATATTTTTCTCATTCTTACTTGTCTTTGGGGAATTTTGTTTCTTTCTTGGATGTGATAATGATTTTTTTAATTCAATTTTAAAATTTTGCTTTCAAAAATCAGAAATGGCTAGTATATTATATGTATTCTTCAAAGATAAAATAAAATACAAAAACCAGTTAATTTCTTTTTAAATTAAAATAATATTTCCTGCATATTTTAACAAAACAAATCTTGATTTTGCTTTTTATGATTTCATCTCTATTCAGTGGCAAAGCTCAGTTACTGTGATATTTGACTTATAATAGTGATAGGATACAAAGTACATCCCAGATAATTCTGATTTTATTTTAATAAGGTCAGCAATAATCAGGGGAGTGGAACAAGTAGAAAATTGTTCCCAAAGGGATATTAAAAGTGGAGATAATCTAATCCTCAAAGGAATGATACGTTGACCTGGTAATTTCAGATATGATTTTATCATTCAGAGTTGGGTGCCTCCTGAGACTTGCTTTAGAACAATCCGAGATGATTTTCATTGTCAGCAGCTAACACTAATAAAATTGTTTTTCCTGCGGGCTAGCGTGTTAGGAAATTAAATTTATCTAATTATACGAATTGCACTGTCGCTTTTCACGTTGTAATTAAAATACATCTTGTCAGGTCCTACCTCTTTCTAGAAACTATTAGTTGACTATCTCTGTATTGTATTTTTCTCAGAGAACAGTGCAAAAAAATGCAAAATACGTTTGCCTGGCAAATAAAAACTGCCCAGTAGACAAGAGACGTCGAAACCGATGTCAGTACTGTCGATTTCAGAAGTGTCTCAGTGTCGGGATGGTTAAAGAAGGTATGAATATGATATTCTTCATCCAGTTTGCTATTCTCAGTCATCACTGAAAGAAATGTTAATATTTATGTAAGGATGGTGTATTTCCCTAGTTACTCTTTCATTCCAGCTTTTTATTTGTATGGAATATATTTCCATTTAAAAATACCTGCAGACTACTTATTCTGATTCCTCAAAATCAATAGAGAGCTTGTGTGCATGCATATGTGTTCTGTTTAAGAAAGAAAATTTCAAGTATAATTCATTACCAACTGTAAGTATCGAGTATCTTTTCTGATGCTTGCTTTAATTCTTATGAAATCATTGATGGTGACTGGGATTTGATTCCCAGGATGCAGTGCCAGCCCCGCCCCGGGGTAACTGAGACTGGGCGCAGTAGCAGACTCCTATAATCCCAGTCCTTGGGAGGCTGATAACAGGAGATCACTATGAGTCCAATCTATGTAGTGAGACCCTGTACTAAATACAAAAAAAAAAAAAAAAAAAAAAAATCAAATACGATTCCAAATATTATTGCCCCTTTTAAGTTGTTACTGATGGCTTCCCAACTATCATGTATTTTGATTCATTTTTGAGATTTATACTTTTTCATGATATAATCTTTAAAGACTGTTTTCTTTCTCTCTGTATCAGTTGTACGTACAGATAGTCTGAAAGGGAGGAGAGGCCGGCTGCCTTCCAAACCAAAGAGCCCATTACATCAGGAACCTTCTCAGCCCTCTCCACCTTCTCCTCCAATCTGTATGATGAATGCCCTTGTCCGAGCTTTAACAGATTCAACACCGAGAGATCTTGATTATTCCAGAGTAAGTCCTACATATTCCACTTTTGACTGAATTATCAGCATCTGTACTCGTGATACTTCATAGAAATATGAGCTGATTGAATGACTTTGGGCCTAGCATTTTGATAATCCGTTTTCATACCTTTTCTGGGTTTCTCATTTCATTTAGCCATTCAGTGCATCCATTGCACCAAATAATGTTTGCCTTATTGGCTGTCTAAATGCCTTGACAAATGATCCTGCCAGTGCTGCACCTGTTGTACTCACTTTGCAGGATTCCTGGTGGTTGTGCCAGTGAAAATCTGTACAGGTGAACTACAATTTGTCTATATATTGTATGGTCTATTCAAAGTGACTGCTGCTTTTTTCATATTGTGATTAAACTATGTGAGTGAGGCTCAAGTTATCCTTAAGCAACTTATCTATTTCACTGACACTGATTAACCTGCTGCTTATTCAGAAGGATTAGACCATTGATGGCTAAGAAGCTCTGGCCTTCACATTAGGAAATATGAGTAGGACTGAGATGGAACTCTGCCTCCATCTCACTGCTTCCTGCCAGTGTCACCTGGCTCCTGCTCTTGGCTTTCTCTTCTCTCTGGAGGAGATAATTATGATATTTAACCCCAGAGGGGTGTATTGAGCATCAGCCATACAGAGAGATGGAAACATTTTGAAAACCATAATATTAACAGTGTTGTTATTTCAGTCATCCGAAACATACCAACATTTTCTTATTTCATAGAGATGTAGGAAAATCTTACCAGTTCTGTGAATTGCCTTCAATTTGGATAATACAGATAAAAGCCATGAAACTAGATATTCTGAAAAAGTGTATAAAAATTACTATAGGGTCTTTAAAAAAAAAGATTTAGAAAAGAAAACTTCTAGCTAAACAGGATCTGACTGAAGAAGGAAGGGAAAAAATATATCACAGGTTTTAAATAATATCTACATGCTAGACGTACGGGCACATTGTTTCATTTGATCTTTTAAACAGCAGTGAGCTCTATGGACTGTTTAGAAGCATAGACAAGGAGAGACCAGTTCAGGGGTCTCCAGCTGATTAATCACACTAGCAGCTGCGATTAGGTTGTCTTCCCCAGGTCTAGTCAGCATTTCAGGCATCTGCTTGCATGTGTGGCAAAGTGTGTGCATCTTTGCTACTGTCCTCCTTTTAGGCTGCAGTGTTGACAGAAGCGATTGGTTACCTGCTGTGACCTTTTTTCTCTCATCCCCACCCTCATTAGGCTGTGAAGCTTCCTCTCTGCACCTGATCATAAGACTCCATATCAGAAGCACAGTAGACTCTTAGCACTAAATGTGGAGGACTCTTGTTCTGATTACAAGTAGCATCTCTTGACTAAAGTCAAGATGACTTTAGTCAAGATAGTATAACAGAGTAATGTGGTGGCTAAGGGTGTGGGCTTTGGAAGTATGCAAGCCTAGATGAAAATCTTAATACTGTCATTTACCAACTGACCCTTACTAGCAACTAATTTTGCATATTTATGCCTCAGTTGCCCCATCTGTGTTATGGGGTAATAATGTATGCTTCTTATAGTTGTTTTGTGAAAGTTAATATGATAGCATGTGCCAAGGCTTTAGTACACTACTCTATATTATTTCCTTAACCAAACTTGCTTACTCTACCCACATGTTGAATGTACTGAGTACTACATATTACACTTGTCAGGTACCATTCAGCAGTGCCATGAAAGTAAGCATTATAATTTCCATTGCACAGATAGGAAATTAAAACTAGGAAAAACTAAAAGGCTGACTTGCCCAAGGTCACAGAGCTAACATACATATGAGATAAGATTAGAAGCTGACTCTCTTAGACCCAAAAATCTGTACTTCTTAATACCAAGTTTCATTGCTTTGCTGATTTCAGTGAAAATGGTATTAGATAAATATTTGGGGATGATGACTTCTCCCTGAAGCACCCTGGACTCTTCCTATGTCATTTGTCTGCCTTAATGAAGCTTCCAGGCACTGCTTTGGCTAAAGCTTCAGCCCACGATCTGATATTGTTGTAGGGCATTTAACATCACCATTGATGCCAACTCCAGAGAATGAAGGCCCCCAAAGTGATATTTTGGCCCCAAAATATCCAATTATCAGTCTTTGTGGCCTAATTACTCATTCAGTGGCAAGCCCTCCCCAACTCTCTGAGCTGTCCCAGCTGGGAACTGTCTCCACACTGAAAAATCAATCCACTGTGTTTGCTTGCCTCTGCACCATTCGGTCTGTTAGTATAGAGTCATCGTCCTCATCAACAAACATTTATCCAATTTAATTGTTAGCTTTGTCCAAAATAGCAGATTGACCATGACAGAGTCTGGGTCATATTGATAATACCTATAGGGTCTGGCTCAGTTTTGCAAAGCATATTTATTTTAATTGTATTGTTTTGGGACCAGGTTGAACCTCATAGCTTGAGTTCTCCTGATTTTAGATAGCTTTACAAAATTATCAAAAATTGGACCAAAATCAACTAAATAAAAAGACTTTTAAAAAAATACAGTGATTTTTCATCAAAAACTTGGATGGAGGCATAGGAGCATGCTGATCACATTTGCAGATGACAGAAAGCTGGGAGGGATCGCTAATATGATGGATGTCAGTATCAACATTCAGAGTGATCTCGACAGGTTGGAACAGGAAGGGCTGCAACCATCACGAAGAAAGTTAACAAAAATAAATGTGAAGCTCAGCTTTTAGAATTATATAAAAAATGGGAGAGCCTTGGCTTGTCAGCGGTTCATTTTAAGAAGCTCCAGTGTTTGTTCTGTAGACAATGTAAACCAAAAATGTGTGTCTGGTGAAAGTAAGGGATGCTGAACTACCTGCTGCACCGCTAGAGCTATGAGACTACAACCAATCTAGAGTGGTCCCACTGACTGTCCCATCAGGCCATCCTTCAAGGACTGAGCTCAGCTTTAAGCTGGGGTTTGAGAAGCATGTGGCTATATTGTTTCTAAAATTTGTAAGGAATGGTTGGAGGAAATGAAAATACAAATACAGGACAAGGGAAGATTTGGTGGAATTAGGTCACTCTTCTGCCTTGTCACAAAAAAAAAAGACTATCACTCCTGCTGGCAAATGTAGAGCAAGAAGGACAGAGACAGACAAGCTCTCCTAGCCATGCAAGGAGCTGTCAGAGTGTGAGATCAGCAACACAAGAAGTAATCAAGAACGTGTAGCAGGATTCCTTGCAGGAGGAAGGTCATTCTGGATGACATTAAGTCCCTTCCAAATCTAAATTTTATGATTCTTATGTTTACTTTATTCCTTACACGCAAGTATTCGTATATACATACCCATACATGAATACACATGCTTAGGTAACTTGGTATTTACCACTATTGAGCTTGCTTTGTTCTCAAACCATTAATATATAAAGTGAATGAAACAAATTAATTTATTCAGTGCCTACTTTGAACCAGTCATCACGATGTATTTCTCATATAATTTTACTTCAGCCCCCAGCTCTGTATGGCATAATTTATGGTTTCAGTCATTTTTAAGACTGTCATTTGTTGAAATTCAACTTTTATAACTTCCCCTTAATATTCATTTTTACAAATTTATAGTACTGGAGGTGATCCTGAAATCAGCTTATCTAACCCCTATAGTTCAGACAAGCAAAGTAACGGTCAAAGGGGTTAATTTACTTGCAAACATGAGTGGCACAGCTAGAATAAGATCCAAATCGTATCTCTCAAGGTAGTATTTCTATTTCATCATACTGATATTTACTTAATGGTAATTTATTACACTTCTTTAAGACTAAAAACTTTATTAGATTTTTTTAAAAAATTATAATACCAGTAAAATATACCCATTTCTTTTCTTAAAAGGCAAACCACTTAGATGTGGATACAATGAAAAACAGCTTTTCTTTTTTTATGCTTGCTTCATTCCACTTCTCAATAGTAACTAACATGTGCATTTCAGTATGTGTCTATACTTTACTACATTATAAATTTGCTCTGTCAAGTTTGAGTGTGAGAATCAACTTGCCCAATGTAATTTATTAAAGGACCTATCTTTCTACAGTGAACCAGGTCAATACAGAAAGGAGATTTTTACTAGCCCAGGATGTTATAATCCTCATGTATCAGCACGTATGCCTTTAAGGTAGGAAGTGAGCAGTTTTCTCCCTGTTAGTGAGAAAGGGAAAGGTTTCGTTCCAAGTCACAGAGAGAATGCATGTTTCAAAAGGCCAGAAGAGAGCTCCTGAGCTCTGTGACGCATTCCTGGCTCTGAGACCTTCGCTTCTCCTTTGGGCCAAACTTCTCTCCCTCATAAATGAGCTCAGATCATTGTACATCAGTGCAGTCAAAACATGTCACATTTGATTTGTTTCTCCTTGAAAGGCTGCTATTCTCTGCCCCACAGTTGCTTTTAATTTAGCAGTACAAATATATATAGACACTGAACTTGGCTTGAACGCCTGCATAACTACTTCTGAGGAAATATACTTAATGTCCTCATTAGTTGGTCATTCCAACCAAGTATTTGTCAGCACACAAGGATGCTTTTCAGTAATCAGTGCTACTTAATGCCGACACAGACTGCAAATACAAAAGATATTTCTCAGAGAAGACAAGACACCAGCAAATGGCCTTTAAATGTTAACAAGATAGCCTATAAGAAGCCATGTGCCTCACACCAGTTAGGCCTCGGCAGTAAAAAGCATGAAGACTGCCAGAGTGGCTTCGAGAAGCTTCTCAGAAAGCAGTTTCCAACTGCCACCACTTAATTGACTAGATGATTTCGGCCGATATTGGACCAGCTGCATTCCTGTGGTCTTTTCCAGCCTTGTCATTCCCTGACCCTCCAGTCTTTGTCCCTGCTACAGCTCCACTAAGAGTACAAGTCAGCATTTCCCTGAGCTAGAACCCAGTCTGCCTCTGCCAGAAAGAGCTGTGATGTGTGCTCCAAATGCAGATTGCCAGGCCATGCTCCTGAATTAGAGTTGAGGAAAAGCCGAAGCAGGCAAGCATCTGTATTTTAGGAAGTACCTTGGATGATTCTTTGGCACAATGAAGTCTGAAAGCCACCAATGTTGGTTAATAATGACAATTGAATTTTACCTTGAACTTCTCAGTTTTTTTTTTTTTTTTTTGAAATTGAGAAAAGACAATCAAAAGAAATACACATTTTCCAGGAAACAATGAAATTCTTTTAACAAATACCTGACCAATGCCTGTTAGGTGTCAGACACTGTTCTAGGGCAGTGGATACACTGATTGTTAAGCAGGACAAAACCCCTGTTCTCATGGAACTTAGAAAAACACATAACAGCAGTGGTATCATTAGTGGGAAGAGGGTGACTGGTTTCTTGTTTTTTGCAGGAAGAGGAAAAGAGCAGTTAGGTCAGAAAAAAAGAAATTTGGGGAACATATATTTATAGCCAATTTTGGTTTTATTGACAAGTTTTTAAATGTCATTTTTAAATAACTATAACACTGTAAAAATGTATATATAGTTTGACAATAGAATAATCAGATCTAAACTTCTTAGCACTATAAAGACCTAGGAGAAAGTAACATACCAAAGCGAGAAAAACTTGTACTTAGGCTATTTTACATATTTAGCCAAGACTGAAAATGAAGCATATATTCTATTCCACTCTGCTATTAGAATATTGCATCACTAATTTTTTAGCCCTGGTGTCCACCATCCAAATAACTTCTTTTAGGAGTTAGCTATTGTTGAAGTCTGAGTTTTACAGGCTGTGTTACTACCCCCATGGAATGGGACTTATTTTAGTTAAAATAGTATCTGTTACTATTGTTTGTAGCTCCAGATTCTCATTCCAGGTGCTTTGGAGATATCGCAATTAAGGATAGGTTATCTCTTAATGTAACTCTGTGTCTTTGACTATGGCTAAATCTAGTCTGCTAGATCACAAATTCATATGGGCTAGAAAGAAAAATTAGTATAAGCAGGATAAAAGTTCATTTAAAATATCTCTATATTTGGCTTGTGTTGAATTGGCATAATCAATAAATATCTCTGGTTTTCTCTGGTGAATCCAAATCTATCACACTCAGAAACAGCTGTAGAGGAGCACTGAAGCCAAAGCAGGGACCCAGTTCTTTCAACTCCAGTTCTAAATTAGTAGGTTAGGTAGAGAATGTAGGATGTTTTGTTTTATTTCTCTCAATTTTAAATGTAATAAAGGAGACATTTTCTTTTCTCTCGGCATTAAATGCTGACCCTCCCATTACCCCCAGGTTACTCGTGGATCAGGCTGAATCCAATTTGGCTCCAAAATTCTGGGACTTGGACCAGAATCACTTCAGGTGAAGCCCAGAGGGCCTGGCTGAAGTCTGTGGGGCCAGCCTGCTGGCTTTCCTCCTTGCTGAGCTCCATCAGAGAAAAATACAGAGTAGGCAGGGACTGCTCTTCCCTGAGTGCAGCAGGCATGAAATGTGAGCCCAGCTGGAGCAGGAGCCTGCAGAGGGTGCTGGGTGAAAGCTATGCGCTCTGGTGGGTTCTGAACAAATTTTGAGAGCAGAACAATTGTTGAGATGTGAGCCATGTTTCAGGACCATCAGTGCAGAAGGGGGCTGTTACTCTCTCTCTCAGGGGAAAGTTTATAGATTTTTCTCTCCCTTTAACCACTATTTAAAAACAAAATAATGCTGAATTAGTATCAGTTTTTAAACAATGACATCATACCTGGTATGATGTAGCAGTGTTTGGAATCTTTTATTGCAAGATGCAGAAGAAATCTGAGGAATCAGCAAATCCAGCCAATTTCTGTTTGAGACAAAGAGACTCAGAGAGATTAAGTGATTTGTGTTTAGCTGCACAGTAGGTCAGTTCAGGGGCCTTACAGTCAGTCCTGTTGCCCAGTCCACTGTGCTTTACTTCTTATTGCTATTTACTCAAAAGTCTCACGTGTGATACTGCTAGCTTTGCAAAGGAGTTTCTGCCTGCTATCCAATAAAATTATGAAACCATATTAATAAAACAGGAAGGTTAAAAAATATGAAATCATTTTTTCTCCACTCATCTCCAGTTACAAGTGTGCACACTGAGAGGGAGTGATGGGAAGTGTCTGCGACACAGGGTCATGCAGCATTCTTGACTGTCCTTGGGAAGAGGGTCTGCCTCCTTCCCCTCGGCTTTGCTGCCAAGGTTTAGGGCATTATACAGTGTCCAGAATTTCACAGAACCTCAGTAATCTTATGGGATTGTTGGGAACAGAGGAGCCAAGACTCTAAACTGGACTCAGTGCTGTAGAAAGCCAGGATCAAAGTCAGGAAACTCCTGCTTCAACCCATTCCTCTATTCAATATGTATGTAAGCTAATAGGTGGGGACAGACTGAAGTATCCAAATGCTTATCAGCAGCATCACTGTCCTCATTTGCTAAACTTGCTTCACTCATCTGATCTTTCCTGTAGGTTATCATGTTTAATTAAAACAACTGAATGTTAAAAAAGATATTATTATTCCCATCCTACAAAGAAGAAAACTAGGGCTCAGAACTGTGAAATAACATCATGAAGTTAATTTACAGCTCAAGGACCAGGACAAAAGGGGAATTGAACTACCTGGGTTCCCTACCTGATGTTTCTTTAGTTATGTCTTGCTGCTTGTTAGAAAAATACAAAGAGAAAAGGATGCAACCAAGTGTCTAGTGCCTCATTTTCCTATACCTAATAGTTAAATACCCCAGCTCTACTTCTTGACTATTTTTCCTCCAATCAGGTTTGAGCATTGTGACACACCTAAGTGAGCTTTTCATTGAAAAAGATACTCAAAAAGCATTTCATCAGTTATGTGCCAGTAACTGTGCTGTTGACAGAAACATAGGACCAGTGAATACAGCTCTCAAAAGTTCTAAGTAAAGTAGGACAGAAGGATTTTTAAAGATCCCAAAAACCAAGCCACCAGGCTACAAGCTAGTATATTAATTGCCAGGAGCTGTAGGACTTGAAATCTCATGGCCAGCTAGTTCCTGCTTATGACTGTTGATTCTTAAGTTGGAAAAGTTTCTTGGCCTCTCTGAGCCTCAATTTCTTCGTATGTAAAATACAAGCTAAAATCTTTCCCATGAAGAGTAATTACGGGATACAATGCAAATTCACACTTAGCTAAGCTAGTATAAAGGCAATGATGTGTACATTTATGTATGCTTTTTATGTCTCTTAAATCTCTGTGTTACTGACTGTCCCTTGATTATTATTTTGCTACATCAGTCTTCCTGCCTTAAGCAGGATTTTTTTTCTTCCACCAAGCTCACAATGCTACCAAAATATTTAAAAATTAGGTAGAGACATAAAAACAGATCCCTTCCTTCCCTCCTTCTTTGCTTGCTTCCTTCCTTCCTATCTTCTTCACTTCCTCCTTTTTTCTCTCTTCCTTTCTTTTCTCTCTTCCATTCTTCCTCCCTCTCCTCTCTTTCTCCCTCAATCAGTGCTAGTCAGTAGATTTTCAGCAGTGATGGAAATATCTATCGTACATTTGCTATTAGCACTTGAAATATGGCTAATGTGATGAGGAACTGACTTTTAAATATTGTTTAAATTTTGATAATATAAGTATGCATAGGTTCCAAATCTAATGTCACACAGCTGCTTGTTTGGGCTCTGCCAATGAGACAGCCCACTCTCACCTCTTGTTTTACTGTTTTTTGTTTTTATCTCACAGAAATCCATCAACAGCAAAACACATTCATTTCCCATAGTAGTTAATTCTGTCTTTCTCAGAGTCTGGTGTACATTAGAATCACCTGGAGATCTTGATCAACTAGTCTGCAGAGCCTATTCCTAGAGTTCCTGGGGTGGAGCCTGTGATTGTCATTTCTATCACATTGTCAGATATCCCCTATGCTGCTGTTCCATAGAACATATTTTGAGAACCAGTGGATTGTGCAGCATCTTGTGGGGAGACTGATGAGCTATACTGGAATTAAGCACTGGGGACTCACTCAGACCCAGAATCTTACGGCAGTGATTCTCAACATGAGCTGCCATTTAGGCATCTAGGGAACTTTTGCAATTCCCATTGGCCAGGCCTAACCCTAGACCAATTCAGTTAGAATCTCTTGGGGATAAGACCCAGACAAGAGATAACTGCTGTGCATAGCCATGGTTGGAAATCACTGCACTAATAGGACTTGTGTAAACTTCTTCACCTATTGAGTAATAACAATAAGTCCCTTCATTCCGATCAGAAAACCATTGTGAAAATCAGATGAGACTGTGAAGGTGAAAGGGGTTTGTAAACTTGGAACCTAAAAGTAAAGATTTGAGCATTCACAGTTGCAAATCGGGAAGAGCCAATTTGCAAATGATGGTGTGTTTCCATAGAATCAGGATGACACTATTTTCTGTGGTTCGCATTTTAGTACTGTCCCACTGACCAGGCTGCTGCAGGCACAGATGCTGAGCATGTGCAACAGTTCTACAACCTTCTGACGGCCTCCATTGATGTATCCAGAAGCTGGGCAGAAAAGATTCCGGGTTTTACTGATCTCCCCAAAGAAGATCAGACATTGCTTATTGAATCAGCCTTTTTGGAGCTGTTTGTTCTCAGACTTTCCATCAGGTAATTGCTATTATCTAATGTTTCTTTAGTCTGCTCTTTGGAGAAGTTTCCACCCTTCTGTGTTTGTAACTGAATCATCAGACTGGGCGTGGTGGTGCACGCCTATAATCCCAGCACTTGGAAGGCTGTAAGCAGGAGGATCACTACGAGTTCAGTCTAGTAATGAGACCCTGAACAAGCTGTAGACCCTTCCCTAAAATACAGA
The DNA here is from genome assembly GCA_004027165.1 of Ctenomys sociabilis. Classification (NCBI taxonomy): domain Eukaryota; kingdom Metazoa; phylum Chordata; class Mammalia; order Rodentia; family Ctenomyidae; genus Ctenomys; species Ctenomys sociabilis. Next base: position 30,236 of record PVKA01006612.1, on the reverse strand, counting down.
AAAGAAAAGAAAAAAAAAAAAAAAAAACTGAATCATCAATGAAAAGCTTTCTAAAGAGGCAAATGTGAAATATGATCAGGTATTTACACTGAGCAATGGGTCATGCAAAGAGTGCTGGCATCTCATCCCGGACCCCTGGGTTCTAGACCAGTTCTAAAATGAACTGGTTGAACCCCGAGCAGGTCATGGTCTTAGTGGAAACTCAGCTTCCTCCATCGTTTAATAAGGGAAGGATTTGGTGATCTCGTATGTTCCTGGCAGCTCCAGTATTCTGTGCTTCTAGGAAGAGTGTGGTGATGCACAAGATACTTCCTGGGAGCAGATATTGGCTTGGGAATGCTGTCTGTCTCATGGATTTCTGTTTCACAAGTTTCTTTTCTAAAATACCTGATAGGCCTCTAAAGAGTCCCTACTACTTCTCAATCCTCAACATTTATTCCAAGAGAACAATTCCTTTCTCTTTTTTTTCCAAAGAGAACAGGTTGCTAATCAAAAGATTTAGTCCAGCCTCTCTTACACAATGACACCAAACATAAATGGGTAGTGCTTTTTTTTTTGAAACTTGAATCTCAGGTCTAAACTCATCTCATGAATTCCGAATATAAGCTTTTTATTTTTTTCAATACTTTTCTACCCCAGTTTCACTTCAAACACAAGTATTCTTCTTTCTGTAGTAGCTAATAGTTCAAATAATGCTGAACATTAAACACTGATTAATATAAGGGTTTTAAATATGAAACAATTTTTTTTTAATAAAAGCAAAACAACTAAGCATGGTGATGTACACCTGTAATCCAAACACTCAGGAGGCTCAGGTAGGAGGATTGCTTCAAGTCTGAGGCCAGCCTGAATTACAAAGCAAGATGCTGTCTCAACACCCCCGAAGAAAAAAAAAAAGAATAGTTATATGCAAAAGAAACCTGGAATCCTTAAGCTGATGCCCAAAATGAAGTGAGTTTATAAGATCTGTGGTGAAACCAGAGCACCACAGGCTTTGGGAAAGGACTATAGTACAACATTCAGTCAGCTGAAGATGGACTGGTAGAGGTTACCATACATAGATGTCACAGCGTTTTTGTGTGTGAAGAATCATCCAAATCTTCCCAAGTCTAAATGAGCAGTCCTGGGACAGTTTATTTTTTTCTATATTCCCAAGGCTCTACGTGTAGCCTTTTGAAAATTGTACTTTAGCACTCTTCTTATTCATACATGATATGTTTGCTTCCTTGCTTCATTTCACTTATGTATTTTTTAGGAGATGGCACCAACATTTGACCAAATATTAGAGAAAAAAAAAAAATCTTTCCCAATGCTTTTTCCTACCTTCCTCCCAGTTTCATAGTGTGGCTCTAGAAACTCCTGTTGAATGTATAAGCTTCCATGCCTTGTTATCATCTATTTTGGTTTGCTAGACCTTGGAGGAAATTCAGAAATCTGCATTTTGGGGGCTGGGAAGATGGCTCAGTGGAATAAGCGCTTCCCTGGCAAGCACAAGAGCCTGAGTTCAATCCCCAGTTTCACACACACAAAAAAAAAATCTGCATTTTTATCTTATGCTCTGGAGATCCTGAGGCCAGTGGTTGGAGGTCCATGTTGAAATTCTAACATCAACCTTTTCTGTCCTGTGTTTACCTTGTGAAAAGAGATCAGTGGGACAAATGGGGTAGAGCTACAGAGTCAGTGATTAGCTTCGTTGATAGCCAGTACCATGTACAGTAAGTAAGTCTTCAACTTATGAGCATTTGAGTTGTGAATTTTCACAGGTGTACTGTAAGATGCACAGTGTACTATATAAGACTCACTTTTGTCAAATTACAAATGAATCCAACTTACGAATGTTCTCCTGGAACAGAGCTTATTTGTAAGTCAAAGGATGTACCATACACCAGAGCCAAGCAGCACAGTTTGCTGTCTGTTAGGCATCCATCAAAGGATTAAATAGGTGGCAAGCTCCATGCAGATGGGTATCATATCTGTCCAGTTCATGAGTTGATGCTCAGCAAATACTTGCTGAGAGAAGGAATGAAAAAATTCAGTTAAAGTAATTGACTTTGGGGCATGGTGGCGCAGGCCTGTAATCCCAGCACTTGGGAGGCTGAGGCAGGAGGATTGTTGTGAGTTCGAGACCAGCCTTGAGCTACAAAGTGAGCTTAAAGCCAGCCTGAACTGCATAGAGAGACCCTGTCTCAAAAAGACAAAAAAAAAAAAAAAAAAAAGTAATTGACTTTGTTAATGCAATAGACCAACACAGATAAATATGTTGGAAAAAGCTTTAAAAGTTAAAGGAAAGCTGAGTTTAAATATGAACAACATGGAATTCAGAATTAGTTACACATAATGCTTTTTAAATCTTGTTGCATACTAGCCTCTGTGCATGAGTTTTCAAATCCTTTATTTAATTTCCTTAACAATTTTAGGAAGCAGTAGTAATTAGAATTCCTGCTATATACATCCGGAGAGGCTAAAGGAGTGTCCAGGGTCACACTGCAAAGCAATGTGTAAGTGGAAGCTCCAACTCCTTATATGAGAGAATGTAGGATGATTAAGAGCAAAATAAAAATGCTCAGGGATGATTTAGAAATACCCCCCCTCAACCCCAGTCCTGATGTTCAAACAAAGAAAGCAGTACAAAGTAAGGCTCATTTTAGCTCATTTTTAATTTGTCATTGGTTTCTTGCATTTACAGGAACCTGATGCTCTGAGTCTTCACAGTGGAAATTGTAGTAGCTTAGCTTTAGGTTTATCAATGATTGACACCTAAGAAAATAAGAGACCAGCCCTGACTCAGGAGTCCTAAAAGGAGCAGTTGAAGAGAGGCAGTGTGATAGGATTTCCTTCCATAGTCCCTGAGTTCTGGCTCTACCATGTCTTGTCCCAGGGCAAGCTCATAACTCATTTTAGTAATAGGATAGCAGGTTCCACCACTTCACCATGCTCTGGGCTGATGCTCCCCAGGGTATGCGACATAGAGAAGTGCTGTTCATTGTTTATTCCCAAGAGGAGAGTCTTGTTCCTTGGAGGGATATGGAACTGCCTTGGCATTGCCTTGCAAGGTTGCCAACACTGTCCCACAGCAGCCTAGGTGCCTGTATGTTCTGATGTTATGGTGTTGGTCAGACTGGATAGACCAGTTTAATGTGTCTCCCTCCTCTACCTCCAGGTCAGACACTGCTGAAGATAAGTTTGTGTTCTGCAATGGACTTGTCCTGCATCGACTTCAGTGCCTTCGTGGATTTGGGGAGTGGCTCGACTCCATTAAAGACTTTTCCTTAAATTTGAAGAGCCTGAACCTTGATATCCAAGCCTTAGCCTGCCTGTCAGCACTGAGCATGATCACAGGTGAGTGCCAACTTGCTGAAATGTGAAGTGATCACCTCTCCTGTCTGTCCTCCTATCCTGTGGCAAGGTGAATTTTGTTCTTGGCTGCCACACCAGGAAAGTAGGAAAATGACTGTCGCTTCTCTGAAGTCTGTTAAATTTAGCTCAAGCTGAGAAACATGCATCTACAACTTGTCACAAACTTCTAGAAAAGAGTATTTGTATTTAGTTATCATTGTCAGCAAACCTACTATAGAAAAATCTAAGTTTCTGTCCAAGCTCTGTTGACAGCTGGAGTGGCTGTTTCAGGATTGTTTTTACAAAGCTTTCCAGGAGAAGACTAAAGAAAATGAGTAGTTGTAAAAAGCAAAAATGGTTCAACTCAACAGTTTTTAAAAGAACCAGAAGCACCAAACAGACTCAGTTTCTATCATTCTATTCTCCCTCCATCTCTCTCCTTTCCTATCTTTTAGAAGGTAAAGAACTGAGGACAGATGTTGGCAGGAGAGGAAAGTCTGGCTGTCAGTTCCCATCCAGCTTGCTCTTGCTTGTTCCCATCTCAACACTAGCAGTTTCCTGTTGGATTTCACCCTTTCTAGTCCAAGTTGATCAGTGACTGGAGTGGGAGTCTTCACAGAGGCTAACCAGTTCTGGAACTCAGTCCTATCCTTTTGGTCAGAGCCAAGAACAGGCTGTTGGGCTGAGAATAAAGCTCAGAGTGGATATGCTCTTGATACTCAGGCAAGCAGTGAGTTTCCAGAGACCTGAGTGCATCCTTTGGCACAGGTGGCCCCTTCTTTTAATGCATCAGAGTTATGCAGTGGTTTGCCCAAACATACATGCATGTCCTTGAAGTATTTCCTGGGAGTGAAAGGGAGATGTGACTTGTACTCTCAGAGTCTGGGCTGGTTCATCATTTGACTGTTTACATAAATGAAAAGCAAAGGACTATGTGCTACAGTTAGGAAGCAGCCACTGGCTTCTTCCAAGCCTGACTTCCTCCTGTTCTTTGGTTCTGGATGAGTCACCTTCTTCTAAAAGCAGCATCAAGGGTACAAATTTCATTTACAGGGCGCTTCAATGACAGAGTACCTGAAGGCCTTAAGCACGTTTAAGGCACAAGGTATCATCCCAGCAAAATGATAATAAAATTGGCTCCAAAGCCACTTTTGCATCAAATCTATTCAGTTCAGTTTTAGAATCCTTCAGCTCTTCCTAGGCTAGTTAGACATTCCAAATTGGAAAGTATGAAAATTTCATTCATTTTTTAAATATTGAAAAACAAAAAAACCCTAGAGCTATCCCTGGCTTTCTATAGATAAAACCAGTCCTTTGCCACCTCTCTATTGAAACAGATGCAAATCATCACACCTTACACTGCGTGCCATGATGACACACATCCCGGCAGGAGGCAGCACATGCAAGCCATGTACATGATTTAGGGTGTCAAGTGCTGTGGTGGAGCGGGTACAAGCCGCATCTCCACCACAGGTGCCCCACGTCCTTTCAAAGAGGATTATAGGAGCTGCTCTTTGAGATAGAGCAGAGGCCATGGAAGGAGAGAGCACTGCAGACATAAATAAAAATTTCCCAACACCATTGAAAATACTTCCATCATAAATTTCAGGAAGGGGATAACTAAAATAATGATAGGAGATGCCAGTTAGCTGATGAGTGAGGGTGGGGAAGGGCATGAAGAACCTTTCACACCTAGATGAAACACTTAGCATTTATCTTGAGCATCTAGAGGAGCTAAGATGTCCTAGAGGTGCACAATGGCTGGTCTTGTGGTTTAGAAAGAGCTACCCTGACAGCTAGTTTTCAGCACAAACTAGGACAGGAAGGAGACAACACAGTGTGGGAGCTGTGGCTTAGGAGGAGGGCCTGCCCCAGAGGCCTGCTTTATTTATTTATTTAGTTGGTTTGTTAGTTATTTCTCTTAAAGTGGAAATTGATAAATACTGACTAAGGAACTAGGAAGAACATATAAGTTCTAGGCAGTCCCAACCTGGAGAGACCAGCAATTCAGCACAGAGGGTACAGAGGAAGAATGAGGGCTAAGGTACCACTAATCTCTATCCCATCTGCAGTGCCCTATGGCTATAGCTCTGCCTGCTGCCCATTTGTTTGAAGACTTGCTGGAGGAGGAGGCAGTTTGGCATGGCAGAAATAGCAAGGATATTGGAATCTAGCATCCTCTTACTCATCTGTTGTGCCACTTTAATAAGTATTGTACTATTGACTAATGCACTTCATTTCTCTGAACTTCCTTTTCCCCCATCCATAAAATGGGAACAATGCCAATTCCAGTGTAGATTATAGAAAGTAGGATTTGTGGTATAGCCAGACTGGATTCAGGATAGGCCCTCAGTCTGCTTGCATTCTTCTTCAGAGCGATGGTGACATGGCTTCCTTACAATTAGGCACATGTCTGCCCCTTCTCCTTGGAAACCCATGCTAGTCAAGAATCTAACACCAGACCATGAGGAAAGAGGCCATAGTGGCTTTAGATGGCAGTACGTTCAGCGACGATTTCCTTGAACACTTGAGGGAGGCCTGAGTTAATGTAATCAAGCGCACTAACGATGGCTCCCATGCATAATGGCAGTGTCTTTGGCCTCTCCCCCAGGGCAATGCCAGTTCCTCCCCTCAGTCATGCCAACCTGTGCAGAGAAGCTGTTGCGGTGCTGTGGTGATGACCCAAAGAGAATAAACACTCTGTTCTCACTTCTGGCCCTCGTAGCAGTCTCTAGGACTTGTTGGCTAGGAGGGGTTTGAAGTGCATGAAAGCATCAGGAAATGCAAGGAGGGGATGCCTCCGTGGCAGCATACATTGCTGTACTCATTAACTTCCATGTGAAATGTGAGCATCCATGAATCTTGACTTTTTCTTCTTTTTTTAACTCCACATTGAGGATCAAATTCAGGAGTGCTCTAACACTGAGCTGCATCCCTAGCCCTTTTTTTTTAAAGTTACTTTTTTATTTTGAGATAGGAGGGGCCTGGGAAATGGCTCAGTGGAATAAGTGCTTCCCCAACAAGCGCAGCAGTCTGAGTTCAATCCCCGGTTCTGCAAAAAAAGAAAAAGAGAGATTTTCAAATAAGGTTTTGCTAAGTTGCCCAAGTGGAACTCAAACTCACAGTTCTCCTGCCTCAGCCTTCTGAGTACTATGCTTAGAATCTTGACTTCTGAACAATGTCCATCATCATAAAGAACAACTGTAAAATATCAGCTAAGCCATTGGTGTTAGAATATTCATCCCCAAATTGTCTATTTTTAAACCAGAAAAGAACTCATGAAAGGGAAATAAGGTCTTAGAAGTTTATCTACATTGGTTTCCAGGGAAAGTGCTAAGAACCTGGATGGTACCGGTGATTTACATAAACATGGTCCCCAAATCTATTCTTTTCTCCTCTTCTGTCTAGACCCCTTCATAAAAAACAGGTAGCAAGATGGGGCAGGAAGTGGTTTCTTTCAGGTCACTCACCCTTCCTACAGTCATAAGGGAGTTCCCCACAGTTGTGGTTTTCAAGTGCTTTTAGGCCCAAATTAAGCCCTAATCATTGCTTTTACCAGTGTTTTATCCCTGGAACAGCAGAAATGTTTAGCTTCTATTCAAATACTAGTATTGGTATCTTGTTGCAGTTAGTTGTGCTTATTAAATAAGAAGCACTCCAGACAAGAAGTTGGGGTAGCATTACCATCTTTTTTTGTTTGTTTGTTTTGGTGGAACCGGGGATTGAACTCAGGCCCTTGCACTTCCAGGAAAGTGCTTATTCTACTGAGCCATCTCCCCAGCCCTGCATTACTGTCTTATAAAGATCTGTTCATTAAATAACTTGAAGGCCTAGGAGTGCTACATACAGAGCCAGTAACTAGCAATGTGAAGATGAACTGGACTGATGGAATTCTACTGTTGGAAAATGTGCAGCCTCCAGAAACCATGCATGATTGTTATATAATGAATTTGTTTTATGGTGGTTAGTACTCAAGGCCTTAAAAGGAACCAATTCTGTGTAAGGGAAGTCCAGATACTTACCAACACTGGGGGTAAGGGAAGTAGCATCTAGACTGATATATGAAGGACGTTCTAGCATAAGGAAACTTGAAGGCAGGGATGTGGCAATGCAGAACCTATATATATGATGGAAATCATGTATGGTGGAGTTGAATTATGCATGTGCTAAATCATATATATGATTTCTATACAAAAAAGAGAAAAATTATAAGGCTATAAGCTATGACTCTCAGTGTGCATTGAGCATGAGAGAGCAGACATGAATCCACTGTGGTTCACAGTTTCACTGCCTCTAATGTCCTATGCTTTGGGGGAAATTTAGGAGATTTTTCAGGAAAACAATGCTTCTGTGAAATATTCACATTATGGCCTGATATTATGACCTAACTTCGGGATACTGTAAAATACATTTCCCATGTAATAATAGGGACCGTATTATTACACGTTGGACTAGGTGGAAGAGGAAATCTTCAATGCTCATTTTGTGAATCACTGTACTGTAAGAATGTCCCCCATGAGACATTTTTTCCCTCCATACTCAGGTCTCCTGTCAGATGAGATAATAACTTCTTTCTCTTTTTTCAAATCTGTATTTTTCTTGATCATATTGTAACAAGGTGTAGAAAGTAGTGAAACTGTGACATGTCAGGTCCACCCAGGGAGCTGATCTTGCTGTGCCCTCCGCCACCTGTCTTTCCAGGCCTCTCCTGCTCACTCTGCCTGGTTATCTGATTTTGGATCATATATAGGTGCCAGCAGCATTTCAAGGGAAGCTACATGTAAAATTTGGCAAGATAGTGTAGTTTGAAAGAGAAGTGGGTAGTTCTAGGATTTGAGCATTGACATTCAAACCCTAGAATTCAAGCTTTTACTAGCCCACTGCTTAGACATCCCGTGTTGGGCACTTCTTCACCCTCTTTGAATATCAGTTTTCTCATCTATGAGAGGGATAATGCCTTCATCCATGTAGGCTATTATAACAAAACCACCATGGCTATTGTTTTTCTTATGTACTCCCAGTTATTCTTCTGAGTATCCAGGGAGGTTTTCATGCTTCTCTATATTTTACATATATAACATGCAAGGATTTTCTGTCACTAATGTCTTGGTTTATTTTCATTTATTTTGTTCACATACATGGATGCACACATTTCCTCTCTTTTAGCCAAAACTGTGGTTCAAGTGCCTATATGTTATGTAGTCTTACAATCTATTCCTCAAACGTACTGTGAACATTTTTCCCTATGAATTCTCTGTGGTGCCAAATATTTCATCATTCAAATCAAATCAATCTAATAACATTTACCAAAGCTTACTCTAGGAATTTAGAGTGTACAGTGACACCTAATCAAAATCCAAGGGCAGGGAAAGTCCTACATATTTTTAAAATTATTGTAGCATTTAAAGGCATCTGGCAGCCTGGTATGTTGGCAAACACCTGTAATCTCAGCTCTTGGGAGACTGAGACAGGAGGATCATTAAGAGTGAGACCAGCCTGAGCTACAAAGTGAGCTCAAGGCTCAGGGCCACCCTGAACTGCATAGTGAGACCCTGTCTCAAAAAGACAAAAAAAAAAAAAAAAAATCTGGCATGTCAATATATTGGTTGAATGAATAGGTTAATTGTATTAGAAAGCCTCCTAAGATAGGAAAATCAGAATTAATTACTATTAGCCTACCAGTGCTATTAGAAAATAATCTAAATTCCTGAGACTTACCTCTTATTTCAATTCAAATTAATTCAGTAAATATTTACTGAGCATCTGCTATGTGCCAGACACATACCTTTAAAGAGTCTGTGGTCTTATTGGAGAGATAGACAGACACCTACTCAAAGACTGAAAAGCACTATCAAACCTCACATAGGCTGCCCACTGGCAGGAAGCTTTCTGCCCACCACAGGCTCAGTGTGTCTGGAACTGCCCACTGGAAAAGGATGTTTTGTATGTCATAGGAACTTGACTTTCAAGAGAAAGAAGTGTCACTGAGAGCAGGAAGTCCTATTTGTTGGCTGGCGTTTCAGCTACAAATACCTCTTGGAGGAGCCATTTTCTCCTTCCTCCTTGGCAGGAGCTAACTCCTTCTCTCTGAGTTAACTTATGCCCTAAGACCTTTCCTTGAGGGGGCTCCTGATAGCTCCAGTCCATCCATCATCCCCTGCTCCCACGATTTGGAAGAAAATTTAATATTTTTCAAAGGCCCACAAGACAGAGTGGGAGTTATCAGCAAAATTTAGCTCAGTAGAAGAAACTAAGAACTATTTGAAATTGAAATAAGCTGTCTTGGAGAGTGAGTTCCAGCCTTGGGGAGTAAGGTTTACAAACAGACACTAGATAAACTCTACATATTGACTGAGTCAAGTGTCTTCTGGGGACTACGATTGACTAGATAGAGCAAGTCTTCTCCAGTTGCCATGTGTATACGAAGCATCTTATTAGATTACAGATTCTGGGGCTGCTACCCTTTCTAACAGGCTTCTGGTTATGTTGGTCCTGCTATTTGGGAGACAGTGCCCCTTGTATCAAGGAATAAGGAGAACTAGTGCCTAATGTTGTTTAATCAGCAAATAAATTGGAAGTACTGAGATGGATTAGAGCAGAGACAGAAATCCAGGAGACCACTCAAAAATTATTATCACAATCTAGATAGCAGATATTGAAGAGTTAGTCCAGTTAGAAGCTGGTACTAAAAGGGGGAGATAAATTACAGGGAGTATCG
>PVKA01006612.1:0-20082 GCA_004027165.1 Ctenomys sociabilis | reverse complement strand
CTATATGGTAGGTATTATTCCACATAGTTATATGTGATAACTCATTTAATTTTCTCATCAATCTGTAAGAAAACTACCATTATTAACCTTGTTATACAAATGTGGGAATAGACCCAAAGTTACTCATCTATTAAGCGATAAGAGCATGGATACACAGCCAGGGGATCTGGTTTTAAAGCTTCTAATGTGATGGATTTCAAGTTTATAATACTGTTTAGTATTACAAGCTTCTTAATGATTCCTAACGTTATTTGCACCTATAGTCATTTAAGCATTTTAGATTCCTTTATGCTCTATCTGTATATTCATTCAACAGATGTTTATTGAGTGTCACCTACATACTAGGTTTGGACTAGAGGTGCAGTGAACAGAAAGTACAGTCCATGTCCTCATGCAGTTTATACATACTGAAAGAGGCAGTCACTTGTACTTAAATGTCTGATGTCAAATTATTATGTCCTGCAAAGGAAAGAAACTGTGCTAGAGGAGAATTTTTCCCCATAAACTAGGAGCAAAAGGGGAAGCTTCCTTGAAGAAATATTAGATTTGAGATTGAAAGCATAAGTGGGCAGAAGATGGGAAGAAATGAACATAGACCTAAATGACTTTATTATTTCACTCAGTCATCCTCTCCTCCATTTTGCCTCTGCCCCTTAACCCTGCCTCCTGTCCTCCCCCTCAACAGAGAGGTCTGACATAGAGACTAAAATGCCAGGATCCAACTGTGTCTTTAGGTGTTTCCCCTCATCAGATCAGTGTCAGTTGTTTGTTTTCTCTGCTGCTCTAACACTGCTTACCATATAATAAAGAGTTGTTGAATCTAATTAGGTACCTTAAAAGTAGGAAGGTTAGGGAAGATAGTTCATCTCAGGATGAGGAGAAACGTGCTAACTGCTAGAGGTATTCAAAGTAAGAGGTAGCATACCTGAGTGTAATGAAAGTATCTGGACCTGGCATGAAATAGACAAGCCACTCACTAATTTTGAACCTGGTCAAGTCACTTAATTCTTTTTTTTTTTTTTTTTTTTTTTTTTTTTTTTTTTTTTTTTTTTTTTTTGTTATTTTATTGAAGTACAAATATCAATGAGACAGTTTTAAGACACATTAACAGGACGGATTTGATGAATTAATACACTGCAAACTGTTTTCATAATGTTTTGGTATCGTACAAGGTGCATAGATGCTATTATACTTACAGACATTATTATAGCAGATGTCTCTTATCAATAAATTAAGTGTGTAAGGGCCGGCGGTATAACTCAGTGGACTAAGCACTTGCTTAGGTAAGCGCAGCAGCCAGGGTTCGATCCCTGCTTCCGCATGCCGTGCAAGCCCCGCCTTCGGGTGCGCTGAGCCGGCCATGGAGTCCGGGCGTGGTGGTGCGCGCCTGTAATCCCAACACTAGGGAGGCAGAAAGCAGGAGGATCGCTATGAATGTGGCTGCATAGTGAGACCCTGTGTACAAAAAAAAAAAAAGAATAAATTAAGAGTGTAGCTGTTTACGTATCTTATTTTTTATACCTGAATTATATCAAAGATTCAATAACTAATACTTTCTACCTTGTTATTTTCCTAGTGGTTGTCCATAGTACTAGAAGCCAACATAATATCCTATCCAACCACCATTAGTGCAAATCTTGCCTCTCATAGAATTATGTAGAAGCACGGCATATCTATCCCAACTGTACTGTCCATACACACACATCATGATTCTTCCTTTCTATACCCCTTCCTTTGTCTACACCTGTCAAAGATGGGGACTCCATTGTCATTCAACTAACTTAGGTGCTTGAACTCGACAACACAATCCAACACAACTTAATTCTTTAAGTCTTAGCTTTTATACTTATTCATTAAAGATAATCTTTTCCCTGCCTGATTTATAGGATTGTTGTGAAGGTGAAATAAATTAATCTGAGTAAAAGACTTCAGAAGTACTGCTGAAAAATATGGTGTGTGTTTACATTTTTTAAATTACAATTAAAACACATTGGCCATTAATCCTCTTCAAAATACTCCCCTCTCTTTGAGCACACTTATCCCATCATTCTTATCACCTTCTGAAGCAGTTCTGAGGTTCCTTTATTGTGTCTTTACTCACACAGCCATTATTGTCTTTCTTTTTTTTCTTATTTTTTTGTACTGGGACATGAACTCAGGCCTTTGTGCTTGCCACACAAGTTGCTGTGCCACTGAGCTATATCCCCCAGCATTCTGTCATCTCAGTGGCCTGCACTGATTCAAAATGTTTACCTCTCAAGGTCATTTTGACTTTGGCAAAGAACCAGGATTTACATAGTGGCAGATCCAGTGAATAAGGTGGATGAGACCATGCTGCCATGTTTTCTCAAGGCTGCCTTCCTGTGCTGGGTGACACTTGGCAGGAGCATTCACCATATTTTTTATGATAGCTTGTAAGATATGTAATGGGTCTTTCAAAAGTGCTTTCAAAAGTAGAGAGAGAGATAGGATAAGTGTTTTCCAAGCAAGGGAGGATATTTTGAGGGGGATTAATGGTAGTGTGTATTTTACTATACTTTTTCATCATATTTTTCAATCACCCCTTATATAAAGTTCTATCAGACGCATTTCTATTGTCACATTGAAACAGTGGAACTTTCAGTCCAGCTAGTACATGACACTCTCTTTGTAGTATCTTTGTTTAACTTTGGGAGGTTTTTTGGTCCAAGGTTTCAAACTCAGGACCTTGCACTTGCCAGGCAGGCACTTATGCCATTGAGCCATCTTCCCAGCCTTTGTAGCATCTTGTAGTGGGAATTATTCTTTTAGATGGGAATTTAAGTGAAACAAATGCCTTCTAATTTATGTTTACAGTGATTGTGACATAAATCTATTACCCTTCTATGAGTTGTATTTTTGTTTTGAATACATAATACCTGAGTTAAAATATTAAAATATAGGATAAATGTTATATTTAGATATATAAATGTTATAATTAGATCAAATTGCAAGAAACATACTGAGAAGTTTGTTTACTTTAAAGGTAGAGAAAGATCTTTAAGATCCTCTGTGTAACATTTTCTAGAAAAGGAGAAAAATCCAAATGTTAATTTGCCCCAGAATGTGTGAACTCTCTGTATATAGCTGTGCAGCTGTGTTACCAGGCTGCAAGAAGAAAGGAGGTCTCTCCATCTTAATGTCAGCAATTGGGGTTCTACAGAATTTCAAGTTACTGGGGTGGTCCCAGACACTTAGTGACTCCCTAGTGACCAAATAGTCTTGCTGGCTGTTGGCAGTAATTTGCATGGAGACTGAATTTTACCTTAAACCTTTTGGAAAAGTGGAGAAGCCACAAATCCAGAGGCTGTTCCGAACAACAAAGAAGGGCTGAGGTGCCTTTGGCTGCTGACAGGAGTGTCTCTGAATTCCTCAAGGAATTCTTGGCCTAGAGTTGATCCAGCTGGCAGGAGGTATCGATCTCCACTTGAATTCACTGAATAAATAATGGTTGCCATAGTTATTGAGCCGTCACAACTGGCTGGAGAGCAAGGAAAACTCCAAAGCCCCCTTCTGTGAGTTTGGCCCTGAGATAGTCTGGCTAGGAGGTTCCACACTGAATCCCCTCCAGAAATTCAGCCACCATATTGCTCAGTTTCTTCATCTCCGTAATGAACACAGGATCTCAAATATTGTGTGTAACATGAAGCCCTGAAAGAAAGGGAAAACTTAAATCAATGGATTGGTATTTTAGTCTCAAAAAAGCATCTCTCCTTAGCTTGTAACTCAGAGGAGATATAGCTCAATATCAACAGAGCTTGGTATCAGCAAGAGGGTATGTGATCACATTACAGTTACTAGACAACCACTTGCCATCTTGTTGTGTTTTAACATTGCTACACAAAACAGCACTAACCTAGAAATTTCATAAGAAAGTAAAAAGTCTTTTCTTCTAAATTTATTCGGTAGTGTCTCACTGTGCAGCTCGAACTCGTACTAATCCTCTTGCTTTCAGGCTCTCCAGTGCTGGGATTACAGGCTTGTGCCACCACACCTGGACTCTGTGGCCAGTTCAGAGCACCCAGGGGTGGGGCTGGCATGTGGTGCCAGAGATTAAGCCCCGGTCCCTGGGCTTGCCTCAGCAGGTGCTTAGTCCACTGAGCTACCTCACCAGCAAAGAAAGTAAAAAGTTTTATCCAATCACCTCTTCAGTATTTTCATATTTTGTTTCCTTTCATTCTTTTCTATATACAGAAATAGTTTTTGCATAGATATAATCATAATTTAGATACTGCTTATTATTCTACACCTCATTTAATGTTATGAATGTTCTTAACATGCTTGTTTTTCCATGTCTACAGAATCTTGCATTAATTGGAATATATAATCATATGGATATATGATTATTCCCTCTTCTTACAGGAGGAGGGAAACTCACAGATTCCCTATTCTTTAATCCTTTATCTTTTTTTCATTGTTTTTTTGTTTGTCCTTCAGCAGTAGATGTTGGTAAAAGGTTAACATTACACCAAATATCTCTGTATATAGTTTTATTTTTCTGACAATATTTTCCCTTGTATAAATTCCCAAGAGTGGGATTACTTGGTCAGAGGCTGTGAACATTTTATAGCTCTTAAAATTTACTGCCAAATTTGCAGCCTGCTTTTATGCTTTTGGAGGGAAATAAAAGTTTAGGTAGAACACCACTGTAGGCAGGATATCACTTGAAGTTCATGAAACACAAAGCTGTGTATTTAGGACAGATAAGTGAAGGGGGAAAGTTTGGACTGATTAGCAACTAGCTTCCCAGGGAAAGCAAAGTCATGCCCTGCAAAGCTTTTTAAAAATTAGGGGATTTTTCCCCCTTTGTTTGATGTTGTACTTACCAACCACTTGCCAAGTGTCAGGCATTATCTTCTGCGCCACTTATCCCACATGGGCAGCTAGTGACAGGTGCTTTGATGTAACGTCACCTGAGTTGAGCTTCAAAGCCACCTATGGAGATGGACTTTGTTATAATCATGCTGTTATTTTATTAGGTAATATTTAAGATAGGAAAAATACATTTATCATCCTGTAATCTCCCCCCCTTTTTTAGGAAGACATTGAGCCTTAGGGAGATTAGGTAAATGGCTAATAGGTGACAGATCCAGACCTATCATTTGGGTCTGTTGAACTCCTAAGCCTAGTGCCCCTTTCTCTATGGAATATGGCATCAAGAGGCAAGTTAGAGTCCACTGAGATATGGCTAGAAATTTTTAGGATTTCATTTTATGTAACTTAACACATCATGGCTCAAAAGGACCTGAGAGGTTATAAATGCAACCCCTTCTTTGACAGTGGTCTTGGAGAGGCCGGGACTTGCTCAAATCAGACTCAGCTAACCAAACTGGGGAAAATACAGATTTGAGACAAAGAATAAAGAAAAATAATTGAATAGTAGCTTCACTTTTGCGGTTGGCTTTTTTTTTTTTTTTTTTTTTTTTTTTTGCGGAACCAGGGATTGAACTCAGGCCATTATGCTTGTGAGGCAAGTGCTTATTCTACTGAGCTATCTCCCTGGCCCCTGTGCTTGGCTTTTAATTTAGATAAATTAATGACCAAAATTTCTCTAACTAAAATGATGACATCTAGGAGAAATCAGAAACTAATCCTTGTTTTCCCATCAGAGAGTTGTCTATATTCCTCAAGAATTGATTTTTACATGTAAATATATGGAGAAAGAAAAACTTGGAGATAACTGAGGCCATGCTCTTCCCTTAGAAAAGAGACTATGTTATCTAAAGGCTGAGGGTAAGCAAAGGGTTTTGTATTGAGTGTCAGGGTCCTTTCTCATCATTGGACAGTGCAGCATGGCTTTGTAAAAAAAAAAAAAAAAAAAAAGCAGAATCTGCTTGGAAGAAAGAGTTCAAATCCCATATTTTAGCAGCCTTGTGACTTTGGAGAAACCATTCAAACTTACACACAAATAGATCATAATATTTAAGATGGGGATTCCTTTCGGTGTTGTTTTATAAAATATGACAGTGGGATTCATGTGTCAATATATTATAAAATGCCCGCACCACATTCTTCCAGGTCTTCTCCTTTGCTCTGAGTTTTTCATCTCCACAGCAGGAGGACATGTATATTTTGCAGAGTATCAGGTACATGTAAATAGGAATTTCAAGGAGGAGGGGGTGGAGAAAAGCTGGATTCTTCCCAATAGGGGTTAACATGAAAATATAAGAATACACTTTGGGTTCAGCCTTGCATGGCACCCCTTGCTTTAGCAAATAGAACTAGTCTCCATACCTTCCACAAGTGAGTCTATCAAGATAGGAACATTAATTCATATATACCTGGATCCATGGCCCTGTAATTCTGAAAAGGAGTTGCTTACTGACAGGGTTTCTATAAAATCTTAACAGGATATTGTATGCAAAATGATAATCATTTGTCATATATTTGTTGCGGCGATGTGAAAGGAACTGTGTGCTGCACTTGTGTTATTCACCTCTTGGCCCTCACGGAAACCCCGGATTTGGGCATGATCATTTTCTTAATCTCATAAAGAAACTGAGGCTCAGAAATTAAGAGGCACTCAGTAGCATGCGGCAAGTAAGCAACAGTATTAGAATTAAAACCCTGGTGTATTTGATGTAAAGACCATAACGTAGCCTACCTCTTGGAGAGAGTACTTTTTGTATGATCTCTACTATTCAAAAAGGACAGACCTTGATTAGGGATGTAGAATGTTTTGCAATGTATCTGCCTCTCAAACTAGCCCTTTTCTATTGTTTTGCAGAACGACATGGGTTAAAAGAACCAAAGAGAGTGGAGGAGCTATGCAACAAGATCACAAGCAGCTTAAAAGACCACCAGAGTAAAGGACAGGCCCTGGAGCCCACCGAGCCCAAGGTCCTAAGTGCACTGGGAGAACTGAGGAAGATCTGCACCTTGGGCCTCCAGCGCATCTTCTACCTGAAGCTGGAAGACTTGGTGTCTCCACCTTCGGTAATTGACAAGCTCTTCTTGGATACCCTACCTTTCTAAGCAGGAACAAACTGAGCAGGAAGGCCACCTCATCTGCTAGCTCCCACTTGTTAAGCAGAAAAGGATGGAGCTGGAGACCTACCATTGTTCTGTCCTTCCTTCAGAGAAAAAAACAGCTCCTATAGAAAACAAAGACATTTCCTGGAATCTTTCCTGACAACCTAAAAGCAGAAAACTTACAGAGTATTGTGTTGGAGTTGTGTTTTCTATTTAGGCTTTGGAGGGTGGGATGGGAAGGGTTATAGTTCATAAGGGTTTTCTAAGAAATTGCTAACAAAGCACTTTTGGACGATGCTATCCCAGCAGGAAAAAAAAAAAAAAAAAAGGATAATATAACTTTTAAAACTTTCTGGGGAATACAATTATGGTTGCTTTGTATTTAAAAACAAGAACAGCCAAGGGTTGTTCACCAGGGTAGGATACGTCTTAAAAGTGATCCCTTTAGAATACACTTCCTGTATCAAGGGTAAGTATGTGGTGCAAATAAGACAGAAACTCCCTTTTTGTAATTTCTTTTTTTTAATTTTACTTTAACAAATGGTAAAATATGATGGGTTATCTACAAATCAGACATAGCAAAACAATAATGGCTGTTCGCTTCCATATACAAGTGCAATTTTTAAAGTGCTGTCTTACTAAGTCTTGTTCATGAACTCTCCTTTATTTTACATGGAAATAAAAAGGAAGCAGTCATGTTTGCAAATAATATGCTAATTTTCCTAGCAAAGGCTTAATCCACATGCCCTAAAAACCCTTTTGTTGTAGGGTCCATCTAAGAGTTTTAGGCCATTGTTTATGGAACTAGATCCCTGCTGACTCTCTAGCTGTCCTGATGGGAAACCGTGACATAGATTATATACAACTATTTTGGCTGTGTTCTCTCAACCCTGCCAGAATTCTCTAAACATCCTTCTGCTGTACCAGCTTACTGATACATTCATGCAGAAATCGAAGGAGCATTTGGTAAATCAGTTGAGTATTTGGTACCCAGATGAGACATTCAAAATAAGTAGGAACTGAGTCATACAGGGTAAATACAAGAGATAGTAAGGATATATATATATATATATATATATATATATATATATATATCATATATATAATTTAATTTTTGTTAAATTGGTAAAGAGATAATTTTTTGGAGCGTAAACAAGTCTTTTTTTTTTTAATAGTATTAATGTGAGTACCAGAAAAGATTAGTGGACTGCGTTTCAACATTCCGTGTTCGTACTCCCTTTTGTATGTTTATACTGTTAATGCCATGTTATTATGAGATAATTTGTTGCATAGTGTCCTTATTTGTATAAACATTTGTATGCACGTTATATTGTAATAGCTTTGCCTGTATTTATTGCAAAACCACCAGCTCCTAGCAGCTGAATTACAGAATAACTAAATGGGGTGTTCACAGTGACTTGGATACACCAATTAGAAACTGAGAAAATATATATAAATATAGCAGGTTACATATATATATTTATAATGTCTTTTTATTAACCATTTGTATAATAAATGTCCCTTCCCATGCCATTATTTTATGGTTCATTTGCAGTGACTTTTAAGGCAGTACTGTTTAGCACTTTGATATTAAAATTTTGCTTATGTTTTGCTAAATTTAAATAATGTTTGAAGATTTCTAGGTCTAAAAGTCTTTATATTATATACACTGTATGAAGTCAAAATATCTTTGGCCATTTTGCTAAGAAACAAACTTTGAATGTCAAACTGATGTCACAGTAGTTTTCATTAGCTTTAAATCATTTTTGCTTTAGTCTTTTTAAAGGAAAACTAACAAAACTATGCTGTTTATATTGTCATTAAATCATACAATCAAACAAATGCCAAATGAATTGCCTAACTGCTGCAAATTATAACCTAGATAACAAATCATATAATTTTTTCTGAGTCATTCTGATATTTGACCATGTGTTATGTTTGTGTGAGCTTTTATGAAAGTTTATTTTTATATCGAGATGATAGGATCTGAATTGCTAGGGTTTTGAAATGTTAACCTTGAAAGGGCCCTGATTTTGTTAACCAGTTCGATCTCCTGAAATTTGTAGAGGAGAAAATGAAGGTCCATTGAAAGGAGAAAGAGTTTCACAAAGTCATATAGCTAATAACTGACTCCAGAGTGAGATTTAACTCACCTTTCCATAGGCTTTTTTCTCAACTTTATGCAGCTATAAGAAATAGGCTTTTAAATATAATCACTAATATTAACATTTTACCTGAAGATAACCACAACTAAATAGTACTTTGTATTAATTTTTGAGCTTATATGCAAACATAATAAACATTATTAAATATCAGGAAAGCTAACATTTCATACAAAATAGCTTCAGACCAAATTCAAATTGAATCTGAATAAATTAGAAGTACTGTGCATACATAACCTTCTTGTGCACCATGAGTATTTGGAAAGCTAATCCTCATTTTTGTCATGTCTGAAAAGGAAAAGCAAAGCAAAACAAAAACAGAACAAAGAATGCTTTACTTGTTATTTTTACATCCATCAGATTTAAGAAAAGAACTTTTTAGCTGTCATATCTTATCAGTTGGAAGGAATAAAGAAGCTTTTTTAGTTACAGGTTCAGAGACACTAGTGCTGAAAATAATGATTATAGCCAGTGTTTTTCTGTCTTCCATAGTTATTACAACTATGAGAGTCTCCCAAGTCATCTCTCTCTCTCTCTCTCTCTCTCTCTCTCATGTTAACACACAAGTTTATGCAGAGTGGATGACCACACTAACTCAGAAGACAGCAAGCATTAAAGCAGGTGATTCTTCCCCTTGTGGGAGAGCTCTCTCAGTAGGAACATGCCTTCCATGGGCAGAAATCAGGAATCCACCAGCTGTTAATGGAGAGTGCCTTGCTTTTATTTCAGACAGCAGAGTTTTCCCGAGTTCTTCTACTCCTCTAACAGCACTGCTCTTTAGTGTGTGTTAACCTGTGGTTTGAAGAAATGCTCTTGTACATTAACAATGTAAATTTAAATGATTAAATTAAATTACATTTTACCAATGGCTACTGGTGTGTTGAATAAGCATGCTTCATTTAACACTTTCCTCTTTATCATTTATATAATAGTATTTGCTGTGAACACTTAAACACATCCCAAAATGGATTTTTTTAAAAGGCTTAGTAATGCTGGAAAATTAATAGGCATTCTGAATTGGAAATAGATTAAACCTCACTGATTGGAAGAAAGGACACTCTAAATTCAATAACCATTTATTGACTACTTCCTGGGGGCAAAGCACTGCTGGGTGCTCTGAAGAGATGTACAGTGTATGAAATTCTATTTCTTTCCTGACTGTATGTAACTTAAAGGCAGATAACAGTTTGTTGCCTAACAGTATTTTTTAAAGCTATGAAGGCTTTGGTTTTGTCATGATGATAGGATATTGTCTGTGAACTAAAGTCTGTAAGAATCAGGACTATAGTTTTCAAACACTGGGCAGTGCTGTGTTTTTGTTTAACCTGTGGCTATTACACGTCTTAGAAGTCCTCCCCGACCCTTTTTATGGAAATAAACTTGCAACTTACTCAGTTCTACATAAAACATCACATATCCTCAATATACATACAATTTTTGTGTTGATCACTCAAAAGTAGAAATGTGAGAGCTCCCATCATTTAGCTCCTCCGTTCATACTATCTGTGTCTAAAAGCCAAGCCTCTTGTAGCTTCTCAGCAGAACTTTCATTACCAAAGCTATAAACTCTGATTAGTATGAAAAGAAAAGATACAGTGCAACACTAGCCTGTGTATGAATTAAAATGTTGGTATTTGGCCAAAAAAATAAAAAATAATAAGAAAAGGTTAAACTGCTTCTCCTGGAACAATAGGAACAAATGGTTGGGGAAGAGAACAGGAAGATTAGGGCTAAATAAAGGACACTTATCTGTAATTGAATTTCTGTGTTAAATGAACAAAGACAAACACAGAAAACTCACTGTGGACTTTTTTATAATTGTGGTAAAATACACATTCCATAAAATTTATCATCTTAACCATTTTTAAGCATGCAGTTCATCAGTGTTAAGTACATTTACAGTATGCAACCATTCTCCTGAACTTTTTGGCATTTTGCAAAACTGAATCTATATCCATTAAAAAGTAGTTCTCCATTCTTCCCTTCCACAGCCCCTAATAACCATGATTCTATCTTATAAAAATGCATATAAATGAAGTCATACATTTTGTCCTTTTGTGACTAGATTGTTTTGCTTAGCATGTTGTAGCATGTGTCAGAATTTCTTATTTTAAAGGTGGAGTAATATTTTGTTGTACATATATGTCACATCTTGTTTATCCATTGATGGACACTTGAGTAGATTTCATATCTTGATTACTGTGTTGTGAATAATTCCATTATGAAAATTGATGTACAAATATGTTTTTGATATCCTGCTTCTACTCTTGGCAATGTTGACTTTTGAACTAATATTTGTGTACAATTTAAGTGCTTTCCAATGACAATCATGATTTTATGTGACTTTTATTATTTTTGTTTCCCATAGGCATTGATTTCAGAGAAATCCTGTTTCTGTCTTTCAGGGGATACCTGAAATTTCTTCATGAGAAAAGATGTTTATAAACCTATTTTTAAGGTTAGGCTAAAAACTCAAAAGACTAAACCCTAAGAGTCAACATACTTTTCTTTGAAAGAGTTCAACTGGTTAACAATTTTAAACATCAAATGGGAGTTTTGTACTTTTATTTAACAATCCTCACCATTCCTTAGGAAATGCTTCAGAAAATTCTTCCTTGGAGTTGTGCTTGAGCTGCTCTGTGGCACTGACACAGACAGTATTCTCTTTGGCTTATGTTGCAAGCACACTGTCACTCCTGTTTTATTGTCTCTGTCTCTCACCCATTTCATGGCTTTCATTAGCCCCTTCTCTAATCTGCTATGATATGGACTGTCCCCCAAGATGAGCTTCCAAGATGATTTGATTTGAGGGGGAGGAGGAGACCTAAAGCTATTAAACATCTAGTGTGTGTGTGCTAGATACTTTAGTAAACAGTTTTATCAATCTCCAGACCCAGACTAGGCCCTGTGTGTGAGTGATTTCATTTAAAGCTCACCACTTCTAAGATAGCATCCTTATCCCCTCAGTCTGAAAAATGGTGAAAGAGGCTGGAAGAGGAAAAGTATCCACCCCTGAGATCACACAGCTAGAAGATGGAGCTCGAAGACATAGTTCAACAGACAATACCCCCACCTGCCTTCTTGGAGCTCAATCATTAATCCTTGCTCCCACCCAGAACACAATCAATATGCTCTTATTTTAGAATACCTTACTTCTGCTTCATTATAAAACAAGTTTACTGCACAAAAGCATAGGGTATGAAGCTAACCCCAGCATACAATCCCTATTTACCACATTTCTTGACTGCATCAGTGGCCACCCAAAGTGACAGACGTACACCACCCAAGTTTGTATAAGTACACTCTATTGTGTTTGCAGAATTGACAAAAGCACCTGCCAATGTAGTTCTCAGAATTTATGGCTAGTCATGCATTACAGTATGCATACAAACACATACTATTATCACATAGGGTTTTCATGTGTCCATGCCCATACATATACATGAAGGATTTTTCTTATTTAAAAATAATGCCTTTTAGCCTTTCTGCTGGAACTACCATCTTCCAGTAATTTCCCAAATTGACTAGCACAAAGGGCAAGACAGGGGAACCCGGTATATGTTCTCCAGGCCTTATAGGAATCATGGGTTTGTACCTTTGACCACATACATGTGAATCTACAAAAAGTGTGACATTGTAGACATCAAGGGAATGGGTACTGTGCAAAAAGGAATGCCTCACAAATGTTACCATGGCAAAACGGGAAGAGTCTACAACATTGCCCAGCATGCTATTGCCATTGTTGTAAACAAGCAAGTTGAGGATAAGATACTTGTCAAGAAGATTAATGTGCATGTGTACTGAATATATTAAACACTCAAAAAATAGTGATAGCTTCCTGAAACATGTCAAGAAAAATGGTCAGAAAAAGAAGATAGCCAAAGTGCCAGCCTGCTCCTCCCAGAGAATCACACTTTGTGAGGACCAATGGAAAGAACCAGAGTTGTTGGAACCTATTCCCTATGAATTCATGGCATCAACTGGGGATGTTGTTCTGCTATTCAGTACCTAATTGGTAGCTTAAGTGTTTTAGATCCTATGTCAAACTCAAATCATCTTGTGTTGTAAGGATGGTTTTCTTAGTTGAACAGGTATGTGGTTCTTACCTCAGAAATATTTGCAGCAGATTTTCACTGTACCTAGTAATTGTGTCTAGTCTTTACTCTTCAGTATTTTTCTTGCTGAAAGATATTTCTGAGGTATTGTGCAGGTGTATACTCAAATATTCAAATATTTATAAAAGATTTATATTGGCTTGAAGATCCTGTAAATCACTGTGGGGAAAAGATGTAGCAAAATAAATGAAAGTCACTTCAGAATCAAATGTAAGTCCATTTCAGTTAAATACATTGTTTAAAGCAAAATAAATAAATAAAAATAATCCCCTTATATTTGTACTTTTGATTTTCACATTGCCAAGATAGTATAGGAAATTTTTTAAATATAAAATTGGACATATACAACTGATTACAAAAACTAAAATAGTTCATAATGCAAAGTATGTACCTGAAAGCAAAGAATAACTATAACAATACCTTATAAAAGAATAGTATACGGCTGGAGAGATAGCTCAGTGGTCTAAGTGTCTGCCTGGCAAGCACAAGGACCTGAGTTCAATCCCCAGGACCTCATACCATTCTAGTTCTGGAATCCCAGAAGCATTTTGCAGGCTACTGAAACTGGGTGTAGGGGCACATAGCTGTAATCCCAGCAGTAGGGAGGCTGAGACAGGAGGATCACTATCAGTGTTAGCTGCATAGCAAGATCCTATATCAAATAAATATTTTTTAGCAAAATAATGTAATAAACTTCTTTGAACTTAACACCCAACTCAAGACCACTAAGAACTCCTATTCTTCCCCAATTACATTTTTTTCTTCTACCATTCTGAATGCTGGTTTCTTATTAGGTATATATGTATTCTTGAAAAGATTACTGTTTAGATTTACATATTTTTAGCTTCATAACAATGGTATCAAAAGGTAGATATTCTTTGCAACTTTTCCTTTTGCTCAAATATTTTTTTTAAATTTACTTAAGATGTCATATAACTTTAATTCATGAATTTTCACTGCTCAATGGTATCTAATACTCTATAACTCTCTGTTTTCCTGTCTATGGATCCTCATAAACACAGAAAAGAATTTCTGTAAGCTTGCGCTTTTCGAAGTGTGGTCCAGACCTTCTCCATACACAGAAACCTTTCTAGAAATACAAATGTAAATTCTCAGACCCTACCACAGACCTTCTGAAAGGAATCCATGCTTTAACAAGATTTATAAGTTGTTTTAATGCATCCTAACGTATGAGACACAGTTCTGAGCCTACAAAGAAACAAAATTGCTAGGCTATGAGGTATGCAGATGATTTTTACTAGTTACAGAAATCTTCTCTAAATAATTGTTATATCAATTTACATTTCAACCAACAATGTATGAGTGTTCTCTACTTCACCTAACACTTGTATCTATCAGGATTCCTTGTGATTGCTAATCCAGTGGTTATAAAATGACATCATATTATTAATACCTAATAATAAACTAATTTTTAAAGAATAAATAACACCCTCAAAACTACACATCTCTCTTACCTTTTAGAACCACATTTCTTTTCTTCTCCTTCCCTATTTTCCCACTTTTAAGGTGATATACTTTCTACTATTTTGAAGTCTAGAAATATGGGTTCTATGCTTTATGAACCCCTTGTTCTAAATGGCACTTGATAGTGGCCTTCCAAAAATAACTCTACTACTATCTAATCCAAAGAACTGCTATATGTGTGGAAATTTCAACTTGGAGAAGAGCCAAGTGTAGTATCATGAAAGGTGACATTATACATAGGTAGGGCTGGTCTTGGACTATGTCTAATTTGTATTGTAACTTATATACTAATAAGGCATTTTCTGCTTAGGAGCTAGAGGGGATATTTTAAAATTCTATTCCACAAATAAGTAGGTCCAAAAGCCTCCTCAACCAAGTACTGATATGTTAAATTTTAAATATTTAAGCTTCTTGCTGGGAGTGGTGGCGCATGCCTGCAATCCCAGCACTTGGGAGGCTGAGGCAGGAGGATTGTTGTGAGTTCAAGACCAGCCTGAGCTACAAAGTGAGCTCAAGGCCAGCCTGAACTGCATAGTGAGACCCTGTCTCAAAAAGACCAAAATAAATAAATAAATAAATAAAAAATAAATATTTAAGCTTCTTTTCTGGAGGGTTAACAACTTAAGTTTGCAGACCAAAAATCAGAGAAAAAGAAGGGCTGCATGGACAGTGAACATTTTTGTCCTAGTCTTTCAAGGTCAGTGAGGACTCAAGACATAGGAGAACATGTGATATAATGTCATGTAACTAGTGATGTCCCAAATTTTCTAATCAAGGAGATTATGGGACCACAGAGGAAAGTGATCGATGATGTATAGTGTGGCTAAGGAGAGTCACATGGAAAGAAAACATTCTCAGGCTTTCGCAGAGAGCAAATTGGTCAAGCAAAGGCCATGACTCACCCACATGGCTGACACTGATCCACAAGGATCTACAAAGTATAGTACAGGGTTTCAGGATAAATCCTG
Organism: Ctenomys sociabilis; assembly: GCA_004027165.1. Lineage (NCBI taxonomy): Eukaryota > Metazoa > Chordata > Mammalia > Rodentia > Ctenomyidae > Ctenomys > Ctenomys sociabilis. The sequence goes on along the minus strand of PVKA01006612.1, from coordinate 4,362 downwards.
AGGGGACTTGACTGACCTTATAAGATAGAAAAGTTACATTTCTTGCTATATAGGTCTTACTTTATCTGGGTCTTAACCATGAAGCAGAAAAATATAAAAACTGAGGTATAAAAAAGTAAAACCGTATGAATATGCTGAGTTGTAAAAGGCTCAAGTCAATAACTTCTGACATTGTCAGTCTTATGGACAACCCACTACTATTATGGACTATTGGACTATATTAGAATATTTTGCTGAATTCAGGTACCCACAATATTTAAATGGCAATGGAATACCCTTCTCTGACAAAACTAAACAAAAAAAGGGGATACAAATGAAGGACCATTTTGTATCTGTATATTCAAAATAGTTTGGATAGATATACAGCTACATTCTCTTAATTCAATGAATAAAAATATTTGTTCTAATAGTGTTTGTGGACAGGATATCATATCTGCATCTTATACTATGAATAACCACTACAAAGACAATAATATGCTATGTATTAATTATTGAAACTCTCCTACTAATTGTTTTTGAAACTGTGTCACTGCTATTTATTTGTCAATAAAATTAATAAGAAATTTTTTTAAAAGCCTTCTCAAAACAGCTATGAATTCTGCCAATTATTATACTAGGCCTTGCTTTAAGGTCCCATTTGTGATTAATTAGTTCTGTAATGGATTTTCTTGCTCCTTTGCTGGTGTTGGCTCTGTATATGGTCTTGCTCTAGAAGAACTCAGACCTTTTCTAGAATTTCTACTCACACATTATGGTTAATAAGTTTTTAGGCTCAAGGAACCTATCTTAAGTGACAGCTGGTCATGTTTGCCCCTTTGCCCTTTAGGCCAGACATAAAAATGTCTCCAAAAAAGCGTAGAGAAGCAAGTTAGAAATAACCTGTTCCCTGAGAGTTTGTGAAGCAATTACCCTATTAATGTCAGATTACTTATAACTGGGCTTATCATGATAGAGAAGTAAACTGTTTATTAAGGGACTACTATTTTGGGTTTTACCATTAACTTTAAGCTGAACTATACCACAACTAGGATACACAGGGTGCAAAAAGTATGGCTGGACTTCAGACTGGTTAAAAAACGAGTCAGAAGTAGTATAGGACAGTGACTCACTGTGAATCACCTATGTTCTGAGGACACTAAAATAAGCCAAGACTACTAAGATCACAAATTATTTGTTTCATATTCATTTCTTGACTCACTCAACTTTGAATGCTTCATTACCTCATAGACCTGGTGATGTTTATCCCTAAGGACTTAATTCCCTCTCACTCTCTTTTTTATAATTTTTATTTTGAAGAGCAAAAATAAGAGCAAGAAAAACAAAAGCAAGAGACAGGAACAGGGTAATGTAACAATACATGCATTACAGATTTTCAAAACAAGAATATCTGGTTAGCAGTGATTGATATATTATCTACTTTTATCATCAAATCTGTTGCTCATATTAACATATATAGTTATGCAAGATAGGACATATAATTGAATATTACTACATGCTTTCAATAAATCTCAAATTTTTGTTCTTGTCTCATTTTCTTTTATTATCTTGTAGTTTTTCTTTTACCACCTTCTAACTATACCTTTGTCCACAAATACCCCCTCCGATGTTTTTCAATTCCTATTCCTGAAAGGGAAAAATCTAATTGATCTAGCTCAACTTTTCTTTTTTTTTTTTCTGTATTTAGTACATGGTCTACAGGATCTTACTACATAGCTCAGACTCACAGTGATCCTCCTGTTTTCAGCTGGGATTATAGGCATGCCCAGTCTCAGTTGCTGTCTTAGTGTGCCCCAGGGTTAGCACTGGCACGGCATATGGGGGATGGAACCTGGGTCTCTTCATCTGTCTAAGCAGGCACTTTATTCCATTGAGCTATCTGGCTGGCCCCAGCTCAATTCTTCTTTTCTTCTTTTTTTCTAGCTCAGCTTTTCATACAAGACCACATTGTAGATGTCTAGACAATCTGTGGACCGGGTGCTTTTGGGCTGTGTCTAGTCTAATAATCTATAATTAAAGAGGAACATACACTGATCTATCCAAAAATAGTGTGAATTGAATAATTTCACCCTGGACAGACTGTGATGATCATGTGCACTTACAGTAGCTTGACTTGGCTTATTGGGTAAACTGTAGAGAGGCAGGCTTGGTAGACTTGTTTCTTTTTTATCTCCTTCATGCCTAGAACAATATCTGGTTTACTAGAAAGACTTAAGAAAATTCTTGTTAAATGAATTAACATTAAACATTCATTGACGAGGTGAGAGGTGAAAAAATGTGTCAAATTCCTAAGAAAAAGACTATGTCAGAACTTCCAAAGATGATATCCAGAGCCAAGCGTCTAGTTTCATTTTTTTTGAACTTCAGTGCCAAAGAGAGAGGGAGAGAAAGAAAATCAACACAACCCCAAGGAAGGTTCTTTTTTTTCTTTTCCTTTAGAAAGCAGCTGTCAGTTTAACTTATCCCAAAATACTGTCAGTGATGAGCATGACTGAAAATGCATTTTATCTGTAATTAGAGAGATTACATTAAACACTATTATTTGCAGACACACATTGAATTAATCCTATTCGAGGCTAGCAAATAGTAGAGCCTGCCTATTTTTCACCCCAAAATTTTTAGAAAATTGTGACAGTTGACACACAAGGGACAATGCTGACAAGATTTCTTTCCATCAAATGCCAGACAGTAATTGTAATTGCCGTTAAAAATGTTTTAAGCAGTTTCGTTAGTAAATCAGAAGTTGCCACAAATCATGCTGATAGTTGCTAAACATGGGGGTTGTTGACTGTGCATTCCAATATGAGTTTAATGAATTGATTTTCTAAGGAATTCAACTTTGCATCTGTTTTCAGGTGTAATTAATTCACTCTGCTTAATGTGATTAGCATGGATATCAGTGGATTATGCATGATGCTCCTTATTTATTCACTTAATTTTAATCTGCCACAATGTCCATTGGGAAATTATAAAAGTGATTTTGGGGGATCTATCTTGCTAATAACACTGATCATATTGAATTTCTGCAAAAATAAAAATCACGGTAGGAATTTACTGATTACCCACAGACTACAGCAATGTACTTTTATTTGAGGGGTTTACTAACGCTTACGTAGTCCCTGCCTTAAGGAGTTTGTAATCTAGAGGAGAAAATGAGACAGACATTCCAGTGCAAGTCACTCACAAGGAACAATGCATGTCTTCAGGCTCTATCTCTCAGCACCATTCCATGCTCTCCTAAAACAGGTCAATGGGCCTCTTTGTGCTCTTGCTTTCCACTGTCCTGAGAAGTCTCCCACATGGTACCATCTATTGCTCACCAATCTGTGTCTCCAGTTCAGTCTATTCCCTCAAACTCCAACTGCATCTAGTTATCTTCATCTGGATATTGCAAAGATACTTCAAATTCAAAAGACCCTCCCAAAATCCATGCTTTCCCTCTTGATTCACTCCTCTCCTGTTTTCCCAGCCTCTGTAGATGGCTTTTCTACCCACTCATACAAGTTAAACTACTACTATAAGTCTCAACATAGGAAAGCAGTCATTTATTTTCTGTAGTTCTCAAACTCTAAGAGTTTATTGGAATTAGCTAGAAAGTTAATTAAAACAGGGTGTGTGTGTGTGTGTGTGTGTGTGTATGTGTGTGTGTGTGCACGTCCATGTGTGTTTGGTTTTTATCTTTATGTTTTCTTGCTCTGCCATGCTGGAGATTGAATCTATGGCCTTCAGAATGCTGGGTTAGTGCCCTACCACTGAGCTACATACTCAAAACTGTTTTTGTGATACTCATATAAAGAGATTGAAATTCCATGGTCTTGAGTGGTGTCCATGAATCTATATTTCTAACAAGGTCACATGGGACTCCAATGCTGTTTTCCAGGAACTACATTCTGAAACTCTTAGAGAATAAACAGAGTATAGGCACATTGTCATGAGCTATCCAATCACTACTATGTGAATAAACATTGCCAGAAAATGAAGGCCCTTGAGGCCAATTTTCCCTAAGGATAATATCTTACATTAGTCAGAGCCAATATGAATAAGTGAAACTGCATGCTACTTTATTATTCCTTCATCTATTAATTATGTATTGAACCATTATCTTCTTTTTTCCATTTATTTTTATTTTATTGAAATACAAATGTCAATCAGACAGTTTCAAAACGCCATAACCATACAGAGTCGATGAAATAATACATTGCAAACTGTTTTCATAACGTTTTGGTATTGTACAAGGTGCATACATGATATTATATTTACAGGTTTTTATATAGCTGAATTATATCAAAGATTCAATAATTATTTACCTAGTGGATGACCATAGTACTAAAAGCCGACATAATATCCTGTCCCACCACCAATAGT